>OZ053313.1:21872527-22166464 GCA_964056655.1 Arabis hirsuta | reverse complement strand
CTCTCTTTTCCTCTCTATTTATATGACAGACACTTCATGGATCTTCTGCTCTGTTTGTGTCTTTGGTTTGGTTGGTGTGCACAACACTAACTTGTAGGACACACAATCGCAGAAAGAAAAAAACTATGGGAATAATGAAAGCTCTTGTGTCGTTGGGTGTTATTGTGTTTCTTCTTTTAGCTATCTTACCATACTCTGCATCAAGGGTTTTATCAACAGAAAAAGTTAAGACTTTGCGGTTTCATGGTAAAAACACACATCAAATTAACAAAAATGTGAATCCATTTTACATGAGCAAGCGAAAAGTTCCTAATGGACCTGATCCTATTCATAACAGGTACATATATCTTTTTTCAGGTTTCAATCTCTTACACTTATTTTTCAATTAGTAAAAATCATCTATTTTGCTCTTAAAAGCCAATCCCTTAGAGAAATTTGTGATGAAAGTGGCTTATGTAGTGTGTTTACGCATGCATAATTCTTGTTTCTTTAATTTAGTCTTCATTGTATGTATAGGATTGGTCTTTTAAAATGGTTTGAAACAGGAATATTATGTGTAATTTTTGGTTTTAGGTGAAAGCTTCTTTAGAATTTTATCTTTCTCTAAAGCCTAGAAGAGTAAAGCATGTCTTTAAAGAATTTGACCACTTTAGTTAAAGCTTTGCATTGCAAGAAAAAGAAGTTTTCTTTACTGAGAAGCTTTTTGTTTTTCGAAATTTTTGTTTACGTCAGGAGAGAAAAGCCGTCAAGACGATCACCACGATTTCGATGAAACTGCCTGAATCCGTTGCGATTTCGCATCTTGAAGATAATTTTTCAGAGGGAAAGCTATAAAATACTATGAAGTGATTCCATAGACACAATCTGGAGACTGCATAGCTGATAAACCAGAGATTCTTGAGCTTAAGTGTTTGAAAGTGAAGTCTTGCGCTCTTTTTTTGATTTAGGATCTTGTTCCTTAACAGATAATATGAAGGTGAAGCAGAGATACTAAGGCATTGTAGGGTTTGTATTTAATCAGGCTTTTATTCTTTCTAAGAAACTCTTTGATTTTTTGTTAATATGATAACCTATTCTTTGCTTCTTCTTTAAATTTGTATTTTTACTTTTTAAAGTATGCTTTGTGTAAAGCAACCACTAACTATAGGTTGCTCTGTTTTTAAAAAACAACACATTTTCCCTTAAATTGTAGGTGTTGTTGATAGCTTACACTATTTAGCATGCGTCAGGATCTTGTTCTATATATATATATTTTTTTTTTGTATCGAATAAAAAATTCAGCGAAACGATATAGTTCATCTTCTTGTTTTTTAAAGTGATTTTCATCTGTTGTGTTTTTGTTTTTTTTTAAATTTATAAGCTTTGGAAATCTTTATTTGTGTCATAATAGAAACTAACAAAAATAAAACACAATTAAGTAGTGGTGGTATGATGGTAAAAGATAAGAAAACATGATGCCAATTAGCTCTCTTTAATTCATTCTTTCATTTCATTTGATCAGTTAAAATAGTGTAAAAATCCGGTAAACAAAATACTTATCAACTACATTCACCTTAGAAAAAAAATCGGATCAGATGCCACTTGATTTTAACAAAAACAACAAAATGAAATGCAGAAAAAAAAAGCTCAAATTCTATAACTCTACTGAGTATTGATAACTTTTGACTGAATCGAGAAGCTATAGGTCCTAAAGTAAGATTCTGTAAGAACCCTCTTTTTACTGTTCTGTCTTAGACGGAAACAGATTCTCTCATTTTTAGTGAAGACTGTTTTGTCCTCTTCCAAAACTACACAAAGGAAAACTCTTAGCTCTTCCATAAACCCATGTTTCATTGTTCCAAGTGAGTCTCTCTGTTCATAGATCCATGATCAGTTTCAAGCAACCCTTTTTTTTTTTTTTTGAATGAATTTAAAATTTATTCAATCAAACATTTGTACATTAGATGTTGCATTGTTCCGAAATATAAAGCACACTGTGCCAAAATTCTTAAACACTACCGATCAAGGCTTAAACTTGTGTTGCAAGCCAACGTTCCATCACGACACGACGAGTGAGGTTCCCTTTTTTGAAACCGGAGTTGATCCGATTGATGATGTTTTTCCCCACCATCTTTGTTAATGTCGATGCTGGCATCTCTACCTCCCCATGGCGACGAAGATTTCTCTCGCGCCAAAGATGGTACACACATGTTTGAAAAGCATATCTCACAAGGAACTTGTCCGTCCTATTCCGAGCGGCTGTGATAAGGCTGACAACCAGGTCCCAAGAAGTCGTGTATTCCGCGTGAAGAAGCTTGAGAGCCACCGCACTCCATAACAGTGATGAGTATGAACATTCAAAAAAAAGATGGTTACGTGTTTCCTCTGTCCTTTGGCATAGAACGCATAATGAGTTATGATTTGTGTTCCACTGACTCATTCTATCACAAGTGGATAATCTGTTTTGAATGGCCAACCATGATAGGAAAGAGTACTTCGGCGTTGCGTCCTTGAACCAAATGCCCTTGTACCACTGCTTTACCGATTGCCTAGTTCTCAAGATGTTCCACGTACTTCTCGTAACAAATTCCGGTTTGAAATCATTCTCTGCGCACTTCCAAAATGATCTATCCACTCCTTCCTTGCATAGTACTTGGACCCTCTCAATAGCATCCTCCATTGCTGTGAGATACTCAACACGATGGCCTCTTCTTCGATGATTTTCAAACACTTCAGACAATGTTGCATGTAACGAAATTCCCATGTCGATCGTACCTCTCGTTCCTGCTATTTGATGTAGACGGCCCAAGTCCGACCAATGATCAAACCAGAAAGATGTGTTCTCCCCATTAACAACCTCAACCTTGTGAAATTGTTTCGCCACTTCCCTATATTTCAGAAGTTTTCTCCACATCCAAGATCCTTTTGTAGTGTTCTCATTGATCGCCCAAAAAGAGTTCTTCCCAATAAGCATATTCTTGATGTAAATGACCCATAGCGAGGGTGCGTTTGACACAATACGCCATATTAGTTTCAAACAGCTTACTTTATTCACTTCCTTGAGTAGAGGGAATCCCAAGCCACCCTCTTTCTTCGGCTTACAAACTTCTTTCCAAGAGACCTTTGCCTTTTTTGCATTTAGTTCTGGGCCCGACCAAAGAAACGCCGCACATATATGATTAATTTCTCGAAGACATCCCCTAGGCAACCAGAAAGCAGAAAGCCAAAAATTGATGATACTATGGATAACTGCTTGCAAAAGTTGCATCCTTCCTGCATATGATAAATACCGAGATGTCCAAGAGGATACCCTTGTTCGAATTCGCTCTATAAGAGGAAGGTAGTCACTTGTAGTCATACCCTTTGTGAGAAGGGGAAGTCCGAGGTATTTAACAGGTAAGTTGCCAACGGAGAAAGGAAACTCCGTGATGATTTCAGCTCGTTTCGTGTCTTGTAGACCTGCCAAATAAATGGTTGACTTCTCCATACTTATAGTCAAACCTGAAATCTTTGCAAAAGCCCCGAAGATGTCAAGAACCCCTTTGATAGAGCTTTTTGTACCCTCGACGAAAACCATAAGATCATCGGCGAAGCACAAGTGCGTCATACGAATATTCTGACATTTTGGATGGTATCCAATCCTCTTATCTTCTGCTGCTTTGTCAATGAGGCATGAGAGAACATTTATACACATAACAAACAGATATGGCGATAAGGCATCTCCTTGCCTTAGTCCACGCTTGCTCCTGAAAAGCCCCCCGAGCTCTCCATTTACCTGGACTGAGAAAGATGGTGTAGTTATGCACAGTCTTACCCATTGAATGAAACTGTCAGGCACACCCAAAGCCGTTAAGATATTCAACACAAACTCCCATTGGACCGAGTCAAAAGCTTTTGATATATCAATCTTCATTGCACATCGTGGTGATATGTTCTTCTTATGGTAATCACGTACCATCTCCGTAGCCAATAACACATTTTCCATCAAAAGCCTTTGCTCCACAAAAGCCGATTGGTTAAGATTTATGAACTGCGGAAGTATTGTCTTTAGTCGGTTTGCAATGATCTTAGATATCACCTTGTATAGCAGATTGCAACATGCAATAGGGCGGTAATTTTTTAGCTCATGTGCTGCCTCTGTTTTTGGAACTAATGCCAATATCGTTGTGTTAAGTCCTTTGGGGAGAAAACCCTTGACAAAAAAAGATTTCACCGCAGCTATCACATCATCCCCCACTATACTCCAAGCTGCTTTGAAGAATTCTGTCATGTAACCGTCCGGTCCCAGTGACTTGTTGGATGGCATTGAGAAGATAACCCTTTTAATGTCCTCCTCCGTAACTTCCTGTATCAGCATAGCGCAATCTGCTTCCGTACAACGAAACCGTAACAACTCCCGAAGTTTAGTAGTTGGCATAATTTCCAAATCATCCGGTTGTGCATTGTATAGATTCTCAAAAAATCGAACAACTTCAGCTTGGATATCCTCCGGTTTCGTTATCACTTCGCCATTCATCCCAATGACTTCCTTTATGGTATTCTTTGTACGTCGTTGTTGAGCAGATCGAAGAAAGAACTCATTGTTTCTATCACCAACCTCCAACCAATGTACCTTTGCTCGCTGCTGCAAATACTTCTCCTCAATATCTGCCAACCATTGCCATTTCTTGAAGGATATGTTTTCCGCTTCAATTGCAGTGGGTGTTGGGTTGGATAACGTTTCGTGCTGCTTACGACAAAGATCATCATATGCTTCTTTAGTACGATGAGACAGGTCACTCAGCTTCTCCCTACTCAAAACCCGAAGAACCGGCTTCAAGGCTTTTAATTTCTTCCCCAAACGAAATAGAGCTGAAGTGGAGACAAACAACGGAATTGTTTTCCCCCAAGTCTCTCCAACTGTTACAATAAACTCCGGCATTTTTGTGAGAACATTTGAGAATTTAAAAGGTTTTCTTACTTGTCGTGTTTCGGTGTCTAATGAAACCCGACCTCTAGTGTGATCCGAGCAACCACCCGCCTCGAAGACACTATATGAGTTTGGGTACACATTAGTCCAAGAGCTATTAACAAGTACTCTATCAAGTTTCTTGCAGATCAGCCCCTCATCCCTCTTGTTTGACCAAGTGAAAAGCGGACCGTGGAAACCAAGGTCCATTAGCGAGCTATATTGGACCACTTCTTGGAAATTACGCATTCCCCTCGTGTTTTGCGGGTTATCAACAAAATTTGAGTGCTCCACAACCTCCAAAATCTCGTTGAAATCACCGCATATCATCCAAGGTTTATGCCTAAATAGAGGGGAGTCATGATGTTGGCAGATATCATTCCACAATATCTTCCTTTCCTCAACAAAATTTGATGCATAAATAAACGAACAGAAGAATTCATCAACTCTTCCCGGAAGTAAAACAGAGCAAGTAATCATTTGCCCACTCTTGAACATCGGAGTGAGCCTTGTATCCTCTTTCCAAAGTACCCAAATACGACCCAAACGGTGGTGTTCGTAGTTAGATATAATCGACCAATTCTGAAACACTTTAGAGGCAATACGGTTCAGTTGGGTTTCCTTAACCCGTGTCTCCAAAATGCATCCAAAGTGAAAAGAATCTTTATTTACCCAATTTCTCAGGATGGAATGTTTTGATGTTTTGTTGAGTCCGCGCACATTCCAGAAGAAACCCGTCATTCAATGTTTTTGGGGCGAACCAGTTCTCCCAATTTCTTGGGCTGCTGATCCGATTAAGAATTTATGAGCTGATTTGGTTACTCGAGGTATAGAAGGTCTAGTTCCGGTCGCATCTTGTGCTAGCTTCTTACGAGCTTTCCTCTTCTGTTTGCTTGTAGGGGTAACCTCTTTGTCGTGTTCCCCTGAAGTTTCTTCCATAACCAACTCACTCAGGTTTCCTTCCTCAACAGCGTCATCTTTCTCCTCGAAAGCTGCCAGAACGGAGAATTTTGATGTCGATTGGAGATCAACATTTTGGTTCGCACTGTCAGGAACGTGTCTGCTCGTTTTGTTTGGTGATACAGCGAGCCATTCCCCCTCTTCATGGTTGGTATTGGCCATTACAGTTGGGACAATTACCGCAGCAACGTCCATCTGCTCTGTTTCCCCACCTTCAATGTCCCCTGTTTTTGAATGCGTTCCTTCTTCTTGGCCCACCGCTGCAACTGTTTCTTTTTCCGCTGCCAACACAGAAATTTCCATTGGTGGAATTTCCCCTGTTTCCAAACCTCCCTCGTCTTTATCTTTCCCAATATGCTCTATCTCCTTACCTGCTCGTTGCGTTCTTTTCCCTCCCGAAACGCAGACTTCCGACTTGTGGCCCCATTTGGAGCACGACTTGCATCGTTCAGGAAGCCATGGGTAAGAGAATTCCACGACTGAATCAACTCCTTTTGTTGATTTGAACCGAAAAGACTTTGGTAGTTCTTTTGACAAATCTGCGATGACCGATACCTTTGCTTCTTCAAAGCTTTTGCAGGTTTCGGTATCGGGATGTAGCTTCTTCGGATACCCAACTGCGCTTGCCAAAAATCCCAACCCTTCCCATGAGAAAAGCTTGTGAGGAACATTCTTCATAACCACCCACAACGGAACCGATTTCATTGTTGGTAGTTCCTCTTCGACAATAGGAGACCATTTTGACGCATACATCGGTATTCCAGCGATGTTCCACATGTGGCGATGGAGGACTCGTGCACGCGTAACTCTATCTGGAATGCGGAATTTAATTGTGAACTCATTCACGACATAAGCATCAATTTTTGCCATCTTGTCTCCAAGTGACCATATCTTGTTTACTATAACATGGACTTTTCCGATGTGTGGAGCTTTGGATAGAAATTTTCCGATAAGAAAATCCTCCCACAAAGGTGTTGAGTCTTCAATAATGTCATCTGGAATCTCTACCACTGGAGATCCCTCCATCTCTGAAAAGTTCAAATTGTGTTGTCGAAGTGAGTTCTTGTTCTCCACGATCGAAGCCCAGGTGGACTTCGGATGCTGAGGTAGAGGGGAACCCGAAGCTTCTACTTGATTTGGTTGAGGCACTGCTGATAGAGGAGTAGCTGCCAGAGCAACAACCTCCGTCGCCGGCTCAGTCATGGTGGATCCAGTCGCACAGTCGCAGAAGTGCGACGAAGATGAAAAAAAAATTGAGCAAAAAAGTCTTCTTTTCGCCTAAAATTTCGCCTATCTCACCTGTTCTCCCGCCTATCTCGCCTATCTCCAAAAAGCGAAGATTCTGTTTTTAGACTAGCAAGCAACCCTTTTAGACTAGCAACACCACAAATTTTCCGAATAACTACATGACAAATACTTCAAAATTCAAAAAAAGCTTCGTCATTATGACTCCGTAAAGAGTTTACGTTTTTAGACTTTGTTAAGTTAGTACCTTTATGGATAATCTAAGCTTCTTTCGTTTCCATTGTGATAAAATTATTTTTTTTTTAAATTGGTTGGACACGTTAAATGATAATTTAGAAGATTAACACTATATCCCATGATTCACTACAACAGAAAAGGTTACTTTGTATCACTTCTTTTAGATATTTGTCTCTCAAGCTTCTTTTGGAATAAAATTTACTTATTAGACATACTGAAACGAAAAAGCATAAATAAACCTAAAAAAAACGAAGATCAATATCTTAAATTTATGCAATGATTTTATATGTATTGAAAATAAGACTTAATCATGATCAATTAAACTAAAGTATGATTTTTGCTTATATATTACTCTTTTTTTGCATATAAAAAATGTAAGTTAGTATTTTTTTTTTTTTTTTTTTTGTCAACTGTAAGTTAGTTAGAACATGAAAATGTCCATAATGTTATAATAGTCAACAATAGTAGGCTTCGAGAAGAATGATTCAGAGTCAAAAGATGCGTGCAGTTTATTATTTGTGTGGAGCCCACTGTCACTATGCATGCACAGTAACTTACTTTTCATTGTCTATATAAAGAGGTTCGATCGATTGTAAATACATAACATTCATAATAAGAAACTCTCTCTCGCCTCTCTCTAATAGTTTCAGTATACTATTCCTATCGGGTATAAAAATTTCTTCTTCTTTTATATTTATTGAGATAATAAATTATCTCTTTTTATTTTATAACACGTTATCAGCACGATCACTCTAAAATTTCAACTTTCATATGTATACTTATTATACCCTATAGTGTGAGACTATTGTCTCTATAATAATTTATTTATTTATGTGGTTGTTTTACGCACCATAATTTATTTACTGCTTTATTTATGGTCGGTTAAACCGCCTGCTATTTTATTTATTTCTATGGCTGCTTATGCACCATAATTTATTTATTTACAGTTTTTAATTATTTATGGACGGTTGAACCGCCTAATTATTTATTTATTTATGTGGTTGTTTCACACACCATAATTTATTTATTTACTGTTTTAATTATTTATGCTCGGTTTAACCGCCCGAAATTTTAACTGTTGTTTTAATTATTTATTTAATATTATCCCATGGATGACTTTGTCACCATAACCTTATTATTAATTCTCTGTTTATTTTATGTGCAGTATATATAATATTTAACAATCTTTTCTAAAATTAATATTTGAACTGGTAAATTTATCTGATTGATTATCAAATATTTTCAGATTAATTTTTCCTTAAAGATTTGACCCCCAACGGTCACAAAGAAATTTTTCACAAAATTTTTCAAAATTTCTTTACTCTCCAACGGCTAGTGAACAGTATTTTCAATCTATAAATACACCCATATTTCACTCTTCCAAAATCATTCAATCATTTCATCTCCTTTCAAACACTCCTACAAAATATTTTGATTCCGATTTTGATTCCGATTTTGTACGAAAAATGTTTCGTTTGTTTTTAATTTTTATTATCGGTGTAATTTTTACTGCTATTTATGGTCTCTTCGTCGGGGACTTTACCCGCGAAGAATATATCATAAATTTTTGTTTACTTTTTTATGCTTTAATGTTCACTGTAATTGCTGTTATGATTAATGTATACGGTTTCTAAAATTATGTTATATTTCTAATAATAATATTTTTGATTTTGTTTTTAGAAATCAAATGGCCACCGTTGAGAAACTCAAATTTCCAGCTCTCAAAATTACTGGAGCTAATTATATAGCATGGACAACCGATGCAGAACTCTATATGGAATCGGAAAATTTATCTGATACCATCATTGAGGAAAATGATTCATCCGCCCAAGCTAAGGCAAAGGCAATAATATTTCTACGGAAACATTTGGATGAAAATGTGACGCATGACTATGCGCACATTAGAGACCCAGCAGAGCTCTGGAAAGCTCTGAAAGAGAGGTTCGATAATCAGAGGGAGATAAACCTCCCTCATGCGATGGAAGAGTGGAAAAACCTGAGATTCCAGGATTTTAAGAAAGTGGAGGAGTATAACTCCGCTATGTTGAGGATTGTATCACAATTAAATTTTTGTGGTAAACCTGTCACCGAAGCAGAAATGCTCGAAAAGACATACCTCACATTCCACAAAGAACATAGTGTCCTACCAGCAATGTATAGAAATTGCGGATACACAAGGTTCTCTGAGTTAATTGTTACACTCATCATCGCAGAGAAAAACAATGATCTTCTCATAAAGAATCACAACTCTCGTCCTACGGGAGCCAGAGCATTCCCTGAGGTGAATGCAACGGATTTTCATAATCCGGAAGAGAAGAAAAATCAAACCTATCGGGGTCGTGACCGATTTAATCGGGGTCGTGCCCGCAGATTTAATCGCGGACGCGGAAGAAATTTCAGTTCACGTGGGAGAAATTCTTTCCAATGGGTTCGTTCTCAACAAACCCCCAAAGGAATAGATATTCAAGAGACCACCGCACAGAAGCGTGATAGCATCTGTTACAGATGCGGAAGCAAAGGACATTGGTCCAATGTGTGTCGTACCCCGGAACATCTTTGCAAGCTATACAAACAGTCTACCAAAGGCAAAGGGAAAGAAGTGAACCTCACGGAACACTTTGAGGGTACATCGTACCTTGATTCTCCCGACTTTGAAAATGACTTTGATGAGACCGCTATAGCGGATAACTAAAATGCTTGTAATAATGAGACTGCTGAAAGATCTCCGGTTATGCCATTATGTATTCCTGTTTTCAACGAATAATGTGTGTTTTTTTTTGTTTTGTAATGCGCAATTATTAAGTATGTTCTAATAAATAACATTTACTTTCTATCATCTAATTTTTGTAAATTTCAGCGGAAATGGATGAATCGATAACCAAGGAAATGGTTCGAGAAATTTGTATACCAGATAGTGGAACAACACACACTATTCTGAAGGACAAGAGATATTTCTCTAATTTAAAACCGACAAACATTATTGTCAATACAATATCAGGTCCTACAGACTTGATTAAAGGAAGTGGCAGTGCAAACTTTATGTTGCCTAATGGAACCAAGTTTTCCATAAAAAATGCCTTATATTCTCCGAATTCTAAAAGGAATTTGTTGAGTTTCAAAGACATATACCTTCAAGGATATGATACTCAGTCTGCAACTGAGAATGGAAAAAAGTATATGTATGTAACTTCCGATAAACCCGGAAAAAGGCTTATATTGGAAAAATTTCCAAAACTTCCGTCAGGACTGCATTATACTCATATAAATGCAATCGAATCACATCTAGTGGTTAAAAGAAATCCAGAAGATTTCACATTATGGCATGATCGCCTCGGTCACCCGGGCACCACAATGATGCGTAATATTATGGAGAACTCACATGGTCATTCACTGAAAATCCAAGAGATATATCAGGGAAATAAAATGACATGTGTTGCGTGTTCTCTTGGAAAATTGATCAAAAGGCCATCGCCAGCCAAAATTGATAAAGAATCACCAAAGTTCCTTGAAAGAATTCAAGGCGATATTTGTGGACCAATACACCCATCATGTGGACCATTCCACTATTTTATGGTGTTAATTGATGCATCTAGCAGATGGTCACATGTTTGTCTATTATCATCTCGAAATATGGCATTTGCGAGATTTCTAACTCAGATAATCAAACTGAGGGCTCAATTCTCTGATTATCATATTAAGAAAGTTAGACTAGACAACGCTGGTGAATTCACATCCCAAGCCTTCAATGATTATTGTATGGTAACGGGAATAGAAGTTGAACATCCGGTAGCACATGTTCATACACAAAATGGCTTGGCTGAATCATTAATTAAACGTCTGCAATTAATTGCAAGACCATTGATCATGAAATCAAAACTCCCAACATCTGTATGGGGACATGCCATTTTGCATGCAGAAGCACTCATTCGGATAAGACCAAGTGCATATCACAAATATTCTCCATTGCAATTAGCTTTTGGTCGAGAACCAAATATATCCCATCTAAGAATCTTTGGTTGTGCGGTATATGTGCCTATAGCACCACCACAACGTACAAAGATGGGACCACAAAGAAGAATGGGAATATATGTTGGTTGTGATTCCCCATCAATCATACGATACCTAGAACCACAGACTGGTGATGTCTTTACGGCACGATTTGCCGATTGTCATTTTGATGAAAAAGTATTCCCGGTTCTAGGGGGAGAAAATAACAAAGTAGGAAAGGAAATAGAATGGCGTGTGCCATCTTTGCTACACCTTGATCCTCCTACAAAACAGTCAGAACTAGAAGTTCGACGAATTATGCATTTGCAAAGTATAGCAAACCAGCTACCTGATGCATTTGCAGATACTAAAACGGTAACGAAATCACATATACCGGCTGCAAATGCTCCTGCTCGAATTGAGATACCAAATGAACATGAAAGAGCAGATAATACACGTGAGTCTAGAACCCGCTTGAAGCGTGGTAGACCCGTTGGTTCTAAGGATAAAAATCCTAGAAAACGAAGGGAAGCTGAGAAGCATAATGATCCCAAAATTACTGAAAGTATTTTGGATGAAACGAATCATGAGTCTAACGACAATACAGAGCTTCATGAAGGAAATCATGAGATCTCTATAAACTACATTCATAATGGAAGGATATGGAATCGTACTGAAATGAATGTAGTCGATGAAGTTTTCTCATACCTTGTGGCAAAGGAAATAAATGAGGAAAACGATGATCCAGAACCAATGTCTGTATATGAATGTCAAAACAGACAAGATTGGATGAAATGGAAAGATGCTATACAAGCTGAATTTTATTCGCTTAATAAACGAAATGTATTCGGACCTATTACACTCACACCCAAAGATGTGAGACCGGTTGGATACAAATGGGTCTTCATTCGAAAACGAAATGAGAAAAATGAAATTATGAGATATAAAGCTCGCCTTGTTGCTCAAGGATTTTCTCAAAGACCTGGGATCGATTATGAGGAAACATATTCCCCCGTTATGGATGCAATCACGTTTAGATTCTTAATGAGTCTAGCGGCTAACGAAAATCTAGAGATGCGTCTCATGGATGTTGTTACAGCATATTTATATGGATCATTAGATACTGATATCTATATGAGAATTCCAGATGGGTTTAAAATGCCAGAAGCATTAAGTTCCAAACCTAAAGAGTTATGTGCAATAAAATTGCAAAGATCATTATATGGGTTAAAGCAATCTGGACGCATGTGGTACAACCGTCTCAGTGAGCATCTAACAAAAGAAGGATATGTAAATGATCCTTTATGCCCATGTGTTTTCATCAAGAAAACAACATCCGGATTTGTGATTATCGCGGTGTATGTTGATGATCTAAACATAATAGGAACTCAAGGGGAAATACAAAAGGCCTCAAATTATTTAAAAGGAGAATTTGAGATGAAAGATCTCGGGCAGACGAAGTACTGTCTTGGCCTACAAATTGAGCATTCTCAAAAGGGTATATTTGTACACCAATCTACATATACCAAAAGAGTGCTAAAACGATTCAACATGGATAAGGCCAATCCATTGAGTACCCCTATGGTCGTTAGATCACTCCAAGTCGATAATGATCCATTTCGACCACATGAGGAAAATGAGGAGATACTTGGTCCTGAAGTACCGTATCTAAGTGCTATCGGAGCTCTCATGTATCTTGCAAATTGTACTCGACCTGATATATCATTTGCTGTTAATCTTTTGGCAAGATTCAGCTCGTCTCCTACACGAAGACATTGGAATGGAATTAAACATATTTTCCGATATCTTCAAGGAACGATTGATTTAGGACTGTTTTATCCTAAAAATTCAAAAGGTCAAATGGTCGGTTTTGCAGATGCAGGATATTTGTCAGATCCGCACAAAGCGAGATCACAAACAGGATATGTTTTCACGGTCGGAGGCACTGCTATATCCTGGCGCTCTCAGAAACAGACGCTTGTGGCAACTTCTTCAAACCATGCTGAAATCATTGCACTCCATGAGGCAAGTAGAGAATGTGTATGGTTGAGATCAATAAGCCAACACATCAAATCAAGCAGTGGGATCCACGAAAATACGGAGCCAACCGTTTTATATGAAGATAATGCTGCATGTGTCGCTCAAACAAAGGAAGGATATATCAAAAGTGATAGAACCAAACATATCCCTCCAAAGTTTTTTTCATACACTCAGGAACTTGAGAAGGCTAAAGACATTGAAGTCAAGTATATTCGATCATGCGACAATGCTGCTGATCTCTTCACAAAGTCGCTCCCTACCACCACGTTCAGGAAACATGTCCATAACATTGGAATGCGTCATCAACGAGATTTACAAGATGACTCATGATCCCTCGAGGGGGAGCTTGCGTAGTTGCACTCTTTTTATCCTTCTATGGTTTTTCCCAATGGGTTTTCCTAGAAAGGTTTTTAACGAGGCAACAGATGACACGATGCAAGAAATATAGTGACAATTGGTCTCCAAGGGGGAGTGTTATAATAGTCAACAATAGTAGGCTTCGAGAAGAATGATTCAGAGTCAAAAGATGCGTGCAGTTTATTATTTGTGTGGAGCCCACTGTCACTATGCATGCACAGTAACTTACTTTTTATTGTCTATATAAAGAGGTTCGATCGATTGTAAATACATAACATTCATAATAAGAAACTCTCTCTCGCCTCTCTCTAATAGTTTCAGTATACTATTCCTATCGGGTATAAAAATTTCTTCTTCTTTTATATTTATTGAGATAATAAATTATCTCTTTTTATTTTATAACACATAAGAAATTTTAAGTGTTGGTAACCATATATATACATGAACGTATCTTTCATCATCAATTATTATTACTACTCATCTAATTGTTGAATTCTTTTTTAAATTTTCACAACTTAAAAAAATTATATTCTTATAATTAAGTACTAATACATTATTATATATTTCTATAAAGTACATTAATTATGTATCTATTTTATTCTTAATAAACGAATATATATATATAACGAATATATATATATATATATATATATATATATATATATCATGACGTTAAGTTTTATTAATGGGTTCTTATGCATCAAAATTATATTTCTCTATCCTATCTATGATTAGTTATAAGAGAAATAATGACAACTTTGGAGATGTGTATTAGTCACTAGATGACCATTGTATTACGATGTTATTATTTATCATATTAGAGATTATTTGGTGAATAACACAAATGAAAATTATAATTAAGAATATATATAGCCATGAAATATAAAAATAGAGAGACTAAAGACTAACTGATAGAGACTATGGAACACTAACAAAAATGAAAATTAAATTTCAAAAAAAAAAAAATTCTTATATATTAAGAATATTACCAAGAGTTTTTATTTCTTGGCAAATTAATCTATGAAAGTTTCCAAGAATAAACATGCATGCAATTCAGAAAATTAGTCTTAGTTTTTTAACTACTAATCCCAAATGTCATGGTCTTTCTATTTTCTCTAGGCACTGCCCTACGCTGCCTACTTGGAGATAAGACAATTGTCAAGTCTTTGATTGCTGCCGGAGCTTCACTCACCGCCCAAAACGCCGACGGAAAGGTACTTTATAAAGCCATATATGTATCTTAATTTACTTAGAGAATCTCTAGGTTTACACCATTTTTTTATACCAAAAATGGTGTTTGGTTTTACTACAATACAATGATTTACATCAATTTTTACACCAAAATAGAATATTCTTAATAGATTTTTTTTCAATTTTTTAAAATTTACAAATCAACCCCACTTATTTTTTAAGTTAAAAAATTATAACATAATATAAATTTAACATTTATTATATAAAAGAAATAAATTATAACATATAAAATAACAAAATATATTAACTTTTTGTTTAATTAATATCAAACATATTATATTTTGGGTTTAACCATCACAATTTGTATAAATTTTCATTAATTTAAAAATTGATTAAAATTTGTAGGATTTTCTTATAAATAAAAAAGTTCAACACCATTTTGGTGTTGGAAATGGTGTTGGGTTAAAAAGGATTTTACACAAAAAATTAGGTTTAGTGTAAGATTTGGTATTGGGTTGGAGATGCTCATACACATTAAGACATTATCTAGTATGGTCATTAGGAAATATCACGATGTAACCTGTCAAACTAGTATATTTAACGATATAGTCAGTTTTTGAATTTATTAACTGAATATACTGCCAAATGACTTGAATAACCCTCTTATTGTGTCAGTCTGTGTCAGACTGTGTCAGACTATGTCAGAGTGTGTCAGAGAAAAGTATGACATACCATGCGAAACTGACAATTTTTTTTCTTTTAAATAACTTTCTCTTTCATCACTTTGTTTTTCCGTTTGATATATGTTTTGTCTAATATATTTTTTTTAAAAAGTAAATTATTTTACCATCTATATATTCAGAAAAAGAGTTTTTTTCCACATATGTTATAATTTAAAATTTTAGAAATTGACATATATTACACAAACTATTCATATAATGTTACAATGAAACATAACATCATAAATATGACATACCATATATATATATATATTGATGATCCCATTTTATTATGTTTGTGATTACTCAAATTATTTATATAATGTGTGAATAAAACATAGTATAATATGTTATATAGTTATATACTATATTTTTATTTGACATAGCATGTTATATTCATACAACATGTCATATATTAACATGGTATGCCAAAGTATTATTATACACATTATTTTCTTATATCGTATAACATTTATATATTATACAAAATATCGTATATTAACATGGTATGTTATATTATTATTATACACATCATATCATTGTATTGTATAGCATGTTACGTGAAGAGATGACATGTTATATAGTATATAATATGTCATATATTAACATGATATTGGCACTTTATAATTGTAAATATCATATATTATGTTATGTTACATAGCAGTAAATTTAAAAATATGTGTGAATATTGTTTATAACAAGATGAATATGATACTACACGTTATATATTTGTATGGTATACCATGTTTATAGTAAAATAATACGCTATATGGTATAGTACGTTTCATTTTAACAATGATATAAATAATTTGAGTAATTTATGTCTATTTCTAAAATTTCAAATTGTAACATATAAAGAAATTTTTTTTTTTTTTTCACATATAGATTTTGAAATGATTATGTTCTAGTAATAAACATTATAGGTGTGGATATCAAAAGGGAGAAAAAATTGTTGAAAGAGAAATTGATTAAAAAAAAAAACGACATGTTAGATATGTTTTATGGCATATTGAACAATTTTTTTTATGGTTTGTTAGAAAGAAAAATTCATAATATAAGCTATTTAATTACATATTCATAATACGTTCGCCCAAGAGAGAGTTCTCTCTGGCCCGGGTCCCAAAGAGCCATCGACGACATCTCCGTATGACCGGCGTTCTGCTTCTTTCGACTGGCGATAGGAAGACCGCTCACTGGCCTCTCGCCGATGTGCTTCTTCACCGGAGGAAACCAACCCCTCCCCCACCCTTGATGGCTTTAGCTGAGCCTTTTGCTCGGCCCCGCGTTGAGTCCTCCGTACCTTCCTCTCGTCACTTCGAGACGACATAACTCTCTCAAGAGCGGCCATCTCCACCACCTAAACCGCCTGACCCGCCAGATCAAATCTCTGCACCGGCTGCACTGTCGCGCTCGATTGACCCTGCTCACCACCGTCTAGCTCAGTCGGCAACTGTCCTAGACCCGAATGGCACGGGAAGGAGCTCACGGCGCAATACCGATGGCGGGTTCCCAAGCCGGATCATTTGCTCAGATCTCCTTTGACCCAAAATATCAATCTCATTTACCACTTTCTAATAAAAAATTTATTAAAACAATATTTTTTATATCAAATGGTGGCTAAAGACTGATAAGGGTTTAATGAATCAACAAAATTACCAACCCAACCGCGAGATCCAACTCTAAAACGGATCTGAGCCGGGTCGAAAACTGAAAAGGGATCTCGATCCCGAAATCATAACTTCCCACTTTTTTCTTTTTTCTCTTTTCTCCTAAACTCCGATAATTTGTTTTCTCTCTTCCTCCGATAGAGATTCCGAAGACATCCGTTCGCCGTTTTCCCTTCGCCGGTCGCCGTTCTCCCTTCGCCGGTTGCCCTTCGCCGTTCAAGGTAACCACCATCAATTACATCTCTTAAATTTGAGAAATGAGTGTTGATTTCGATGGGGTTTTGATATGGAATTTGTTTTTTGTTGTAAGAAGGGTTTTGATTTTGAAAGAAATGTGTCTGTTTTTTATTGTGATTTATGTAGCGGATATGAAATTTTGAAATTAGGGTTTGAAGAAAAATCAATTTGGGTTTATGGAAATGCTCCCTTGATTCTGGTTTTGTTTAACGTTTGCAGACCTAGGGCAATGTTTAGCGTTCCTGCGGATTTTGAACTGGTTTTCGATTGTGATGAATAACTGGATTTCGAGTGATATCACCCCTGTATTGGTTAATCGTTGTTTATTTTTCCACAATTTTGTTCTTGTTTGCTTCAGGGAAGAGTTCGCAAGTTTTGTTTCTTGTAGAAACCAAACTTCTTCTCTGGTGGGTCGCGAGAAAGTTTATCAAAATTATTTGTTTATTTATTGACACAAAAGGGATGACACAAGTGTCTTTGTTTCTCTTGTTTATTTAGTGAGAAAGTGTGTTTTGATTTGCTGCTTGTGGATTTTGCAGAAATGGCTCCTAAGACCAGGGGAGGAAAGCAAAAGACTTCAAAGGGATCCACTTCAAAGGCTTCTAGTAGATATGCTGTGAGCGATTCAAGTAATGGGTCAGAATCTGGAAATGATCCGACGCCATCACAGGAGATGGGTCAGAATCAGAATCTAGAAATGGGCCAGAAGGTATGTAACTGTTTTTGGACAAGTGTAGTTCTGAGTAGGACTAATAGTACTACTAGGAAGAACTGTGAGTAGTTAGGATGACTGGTATTACTAAGGAGGACTGTGAGTAGTTAGGATGACTGGTATTACTAAGGAGGACTGTGAGTACTTAGGATGACTGGTATTACTAAGGAGGACTGTGAGTATTTAGGATGACTGGTACTTCTAGCTTTTAGTACTTAGGATAACTGGTAGTACAGAATGGTTGGATTATGCTTGGATTTTGTTTGGATTGCAGGAGAAAGAAGATTCAGAACCTCAGCCGTCTGCACAGGAGAAAGAAGATTCAGAACCTCAACCGTCGGCACATGAGACAGATGATTCAGAACCCCAACCGTTGGCACCTCAGGAGTTATTCTTCGAACCTACGGAATACAAGAAACAGTGCAAGATACAAACCCGGTGCGATTTGAAAAATTTCTTGGAGATCATAAAGGAATTTCCACCAGAGTTGGAATGGTTTAATACACACCCACAGTTCCAACACATATTCCACATGGATGAGGAACGAAATCATATGCTTCGAGGATTATGGATTCTTCTCCTTCGAACTGTGAAGGTGGAAAGGAGGAATGTTGTTTGGTTTGTGGTGAATGGTGTGCCTATCCGGTACTCATTGAGAGAGCATGGTCTCCTCTGTGGGTTTGACTGCCATGATTACCCGCCTGGTTATAATCCGTGGAAGAAGTTGAATAATTACGAAAGTGAGTTGAGGAAGAGGGTTTTTGGGGCAAAGAAAAAAGTGACTATCAAAGATGTGAAAGACCAGCTGCTGTCAAGGAAGAAGAGTAGTGAGACTCGACTGAAGTTGGCCATCTTATATTTCCTAAGTGCCGTACTTGCATGTAAGTCGAAGACTGATGGAAATATAGAGCCATTTTTGTTTAAAATGGCTGAGAATCCAAATTTGTGTTTGTCATTTCCATGGGGGCGGATGACATTTGAAGGTTCTGTCAGAGATGTTTATCGCGCGGTGGAGTTTATGAAAGGTTCTGTTAAAGGAAAATTGACTTTCCCTGGATTCGTAATTCCTTTAGAGGTAAACCATAAAATTATTTCTATAATTAAATATTATTTCTATAATTATGTTTTGATATTTAACAAAGATATATATGTATGTAGATTCTTGCCTTTGAATGTATAACAAATTTGAAGACTCAGTTTAGAGAAAGTGTGGAAGAAGTAGACGGACAGTGTCCAATAATGTGCAATAAGAGGTTCCAAACTTGTAGTATGAAAGGGTTTACATTGGAAGAGCTTTATCAGTCGCTTGGGGATAGTAAGGTATTAGTGTAACTTAATTTATAATTACCAAACATTTTGGCTAATGTTAATTAACACGTAATTTGTACTTATTTGCATTTCCAGGATATTCAAAGTGTCTTGGAACCGGAATATGAGGAGGAAGAAGCACTTTTGAGCAGCATCTTAGAAGCTGAAGAAACTTATGCAGGCTACGACCCAATGCAAGATATGTGGAGTGACTATCTTGTAGTGAAGAAGAAGAAGATATGTTGGCAAGGGTTGTACGACTCAGACGTGGCTTCCCGAGTACAAATAGAAGAGGAAGAAGAAGAAGATATTGGATTGAGTACAGAGGCTGGTTCAAATGTTAATCCTGCTTTGGTTCAGATGTTGAAAGAGCTTGAAGATAGGCTGATGGAAAGAATGAGGGAAGGGTTTGAAAAGGTGAATGATGCTCATTTGGATTTAGAGAAGAAGGTCCAGCGCTTAAAGGAAAAAGTACAGGCTATTAGAGGTCATGGATACTCTTGGGATGGGTTCGAGAGAGATGATAACGAGTATGTAGGGGAGCCATCAGGGACTGCGATGGACATCGATGAGCAAGAAGAAGAAGAAGAGAAAGAGGAAGAAGACAAAGAAGAAGAGAAAGGAGAAGAAGACAAAGAGGAAGAGGAGAAAGAAGAAGAAGAAGAGAAAGAAGAAGGAGACAAAGAGGAAGAGAAAGAAGAAGAAGACAAAGAGGAAGAGGAGAAAGGAGAAGAAGAGAAAGAGGAAGATGAGAAAGAAGAAGGAGACAAAGAGGAAGAGAAAGAAGAAGAAGAAGAAGAAGAGGAAGAGGAGGAAGAAGAAGAAGAAGAAGAAGAAGAAGAAGAAGAAGAAGAAGAAGAAGAAGAAGAAGAAGAAGAAGAAGAAGAAGAAGAAGAAGAAGAAGAAGAAGAAGAAGAAGAAGAAGAAGAAGAAGAAGAAGAAGAAGAAGAAGAAGAAGAAGAAGAAGAAGAAGAAGAAGAAGAAGAAGAAGAAGAAGAAGAAGAGAAGAGGAAGAGAAAGAAAAAGAAGCAGAAGGATCTAAGAAGAAGAGAAAGGCTAAGAGAGAGAAGAAACCATCTACGTACAAGAAAGAGCCTTATACTTCTGGTGGAAAAAAAAAGGGTTCCAAAGGAGAGGGAACGAGCAAGAACACAGGAGGAGGCACAAAGGTTGGGAGAAAGAGGAAAAACGCTGGAGAAGCTACCAAGGCTCCAAAGAAACAGAAGAAGAAGTGATCAAGTTTGGCTTAGAAGGTAGGCAGAAGGTAGGCAGAAGGTAGGCAGAAGCAGACTTTGATCTATTTTAGGAATGTTGAACTTAAGCTTTTTATATTTTATTGTGAATGTTGAACTTATGCTTTTTGAATTATTTTAGGAGTGTTGAACACGTGTTTTTGTTTTGGGAATATTGAAAACGTGTTTTCAGGAGCTTGTGGAAAATGGTTTTTTTATAATTATAAGGTATCACTCGACCGTATAATTCACTACTGGTATAACTGGTACTACTAGGTATAACTGGTCAATGAACCTCTTAAATAACTGGTCAACGAACCTCTATCCCAAAAAGTGTAAAACATGTGTTTGCATCATTAAAATATTAAGGAAAATACAACATATTTAACATGTGAGCCGTCTTTTGAATAAACAACTATTAAAAGTTTACCCATAGTAGTACTTAGTATTTCAGTAGTGCCCTTTAACACATAGTCATATTTTGATGTTTTTTACATTTTATTAGTCATACCTAGCTTCAAGTATAATGTTTCTAGCAGTACTGATCTGATTAATCCATTTCAACTTAGTTAATATTGTTTCCTATATAAAAATCTATGAAAACAAAAGTTTTCTATGTTTGACTTAGCAATTAGTGCTTCAACTCACACGTTACCTTACATTTACATATGTGTAAACTATGATTTTAGTAAAAAGTTTGGTTTTCATATATTTTTTAATTTGGACAGTACTAAGTATTAATAAGTAAACACATTACACAGTCATACGTGGTTATCCCTAGTAGACCTGACATAGAGAACACAACAATATCATTACACAGTTATACTTGGTTATCCCTAGTAGTACCTGACAGAGAGAACAAAACAAATACCAATACACAGTTATACTTGGTTATCCCTAGTAGTACCTGACAGAGAGAACAAAATAAATACCAATACACATTAGAGCCTAGTAGTACGTAAATATGTCCTCGTCCTCTTCCTCTTCCTCTTCCTCTTCTTCGGGATCATGTAAATTGGGTTCCTGCACATTAGAATCGTTGGGATCATGTAAATTGGGTTCCTGCACATTAGAGCCATTGTACAAGTAGTCGTAAATAGGTCCTCGTCCTCGTCCTCGTCCTCTTCCTCTTCCTCTTCTTCGGGATTCTCCAGCTGATGGGTGTCGTGTTTGTTGATTTCTTCCTCTCTTAACTTCGTGTGGTGGAGGCAACCCTCTCGAATTTCGTATACTGTCAGGTACAATCCAAGTTGATACATGGGGTACAGGATATATCGTCCTACTATAAGCGAATTTCCACTTCTCCATCGAATAATATACCGAAGAAAACTCATAATGATGAAGCTCTGTCTCTCCGCTTAATCGGACGATAGCAGCTAGTGCATGCTCGCATGGGTATTTATCTATATCATAATACTTGCAATCGCAAGTTTTATCGGTCAAATTAACCAAATAATTCTTCCCATCACGTCCAATGACATTGTACTCAAAGGTCATGGCGTTTAACTCTTGCATCACTAGCTTCTTTGCTATCGGTACTCTGGACTCGATTATATTATGCACGTTAGGCACCAACTTTTGTGACTCCGGTACTTCAGCGCAACTCTTCCTGTGTTTGTTGAACCATTCAGCAAGCTTTGCAATGATGACATCAATCATAGGTAGTAATGAGTACTTCCTTGCATCAACTAATACGTTATTCATCGATTCTACACTGTTGGTCGTGTCTATGTTGTACCTTTCTCCCGGAAAATAACACCTTGCCCATTTTTTCGGGTCAACACTTTTATCCAAATACAAGGCCGCAGTAGGATACATTTGTCTAAATGCACTATAAAGTTTTAAGAACTCAACCTCTGTGTAAGCTTTAGCGCATTCCCTGAACTTCTCGCAAACAGTTTTTTTCTTCACACCATAAACACTTCCTTTCACATTTTGAGACAAATGGTATATGCAAAACCCATGTTTAGACAACGGAAACACCTTACGTATTGACTTGATGAGCGCTAGGTTTCTATCAGATACAAAAACCAGTTTAGCATGATCCGGTATCAAACATTTCAACCTCTTCATATACCACATCCAACTTGCTTCTTTCTCACCATCAACTACACCAAAAGCAATTGGATAATGGTGACGTTCAGGATCTTGAGCCATCGCAACAATTAGAACTCCACCAAATGCATGCTTAAGGTGGGTGGCATCCACAATTATCACTTGTCTCATGGCATTGAATCCTTCTATACAAGCTCCCAACGCAAAGAACAAGTACTTAAACCTGCGTTCCGTATCCCATACCACACATGTCCGTGTACCCTCATTCTTTTTCCCTAGCATATACAAATAAGACTCCAACATCAAATAACTCTCCTCCGGACTTCCCCGCACAACATTCGCAGCAAGGTTCTTACCTCTCCATGCAGTAGAGTACGATACCTCCACACTAGCTTTCCCTTTAACCAACTGTATTAGACTTTTCGGAGTTGGGGTCTGAAAAGAATCTGGATAATCTTCATGCAAAATAGATGCAACTATTTGTGGTGTCCCTTTCCTTCTGCTCTTCCTTGTACTTGCATCAGCTTTAGAGCATGTATGCATCTTGTTGTATTTTCGAACCACCCAAATTTGTGAATCCGAAAACGTAGCAACGCGTATATACCACTTGCAACCAGCACTTGCTGCACTACATTTAAGCACATATCTCCCTTTATCCGACCATTTTACATCATATTCAAAACAATTCTGATGTGAAGCTATTTGAACTAAATCTTTCACTTCTTGCCTACTTCCAAATTCTTGACCCAGAGTGATATCCATACCATCTTCCCATTCATTGTTAACATGCCCATCTACTTCCACGGCACATGGCGGCTCATTCTCTTCGTACATACCAAGGTTTTCTTCATTTCCAAATTCGTCGTCATCTATAATAAAAACATTGTCAAAACATTATATCTGTAATACCTAGTTATACCCAGTTATACCTGACAGAGAACACATAAAATTTATTAAACAGTTATACTTAGTTATACCTAGTTATACCAGACAGAGAGCACAAAATTTATTAAACAGTTATACCAAGTTATACCTAGTTATACCAGACAGAGAGAACATAAAATTTATTAAACAGTTATACCAAGTTATACCTAGTTATACAAGAACACATAAAATTTATTAAACAGTTATACCAAGTTATACCTCGTTCTAAGAGCGCATAGTGTTCCGATGATTCGTGTGTGTACTGAGTAATCATGCCATCACCTAAACCAGCTTCATTTTCTCTAACCTCTTCTGTTAGTTGCACACATCCATGATTTTGATCCATATCTTTGATGAGCTCCACATGCAAAAGACTCCTACAACCATCTTGATTCACTTGCAATAGATAATCTAAAACATCATCGTCATTCTTGATATAGGATGGTGCGTTAACATTCAATATCAACGGAAAGTAACTCAGTTTAAGTTGTGTTGTGGCTACATCTGTCATCATCTTTCTGCCAATTCTACCAACCAATGCCAAATAAGTGACCTCCTCCATACTTGCCCGCATCGATACCGTGTAAAGTTCATCTCCTCCCGACCTCCATCTTAAGAAATCACCTTCCATTGAATAAGATCCTCCATAATCAAAACATACCACTGTGAACTGGGTGTTATTCATTGTCTCCTGAAATATAATAACAATTATTGTTAGTATAGTTTCAGTAATACTACATTGATTAGTAATACCAGTTATTCCAGTAGTACCTAAAATCGTTTTGTTTACGTTCGATTTTGTTAGATTTAGAACGATTCAGCTGGTATTTTTCCACAGAAATCGTAGCATCACCTTAATGGGTTTAGAAAACAAGTTCAATACCAAACAAACCATACAAAACAACAAATTTTTTAATCTACAAAGAAATCTCAAAATTAGAAGAAACTTTTAAAAGAAGGGTTTTCAAATCTATTTAACCCTAAACACGGAAATTGTATTAAATAGAATTGGTAACCTTAAATATGCAGATTCAATGTCGTGAGGAGAAGAGACCCAGCTTCTAATGTCGATGCTCTGTTTTTACGAGGAAGTGAGAAGATGCGTGAGGAGGAAGAAGAACATGATGGCGGCTCTGTTTCACGATTTGCAGAAACAAGCGTGAGGATTTGCTTCACGTGAGGGCTTCAGTGCTTCGACCAAGAAGAAAAGAACCTGCTCTGTTGCTGCTCTGTTTTTTTTTCTTCAGGTCTCGACGGAAGAGGAGGAAGAGGTAAGGTTTAATTAAATTTTGGTTGTTGGGTATTAAATTTTTTATTGTTGGGTAAT
Source organism: Arabis hirsuta (assembly GCA_964056655.1). Classification (NCBI taxonomy): domain Eukaryota; kingdom Viridiplantae; phylum Streptophyta; class Magnoliopsida; order Brassicales; family Brassicaceae; genus Arabis; species Arabis hirsuta. Next base: position 22,141,339 of record OZ053313.1, on the reverse strand, counting down.
TTAATTAGGGGATTTTTAAATATTATTAATAAAAAGAGAGGTAGAGTTGTGAAAAGTTAGTTTTGATGGTAGTTAGATTTGAAGGTGGTAGTAAGGTTAACTTTTTGTTTGAAAGGAGAAGTGAGATTTTTATCCTCCCAAGCCACCACCACCATCTCCGCCGTGGTCTAAACGACGGGGAGAGTACCCCACCTCCTGCTCCGTCTCCGGCTCAAAGCTCTGCTCCACCGATGGAAAAATCCTCTCCACCACCGTCGTCCCCTTCACGATCCCGGAGTTTCTCTACTGCTGCTCCGATATCAGATGTGACAGATCTACCCCCGCCGCTCTTTCCCGACCCTCGCTACCTTCCGACAGTACAACTACTTCCCCGCACCGCTGCGCTCGTTCAGCCGGTAACCTCCCTAGATCCGAACGGCACCGGATCTCGCTGGGGCTTATGGTGCTCTCATGACTTCCCCTCTCTGATCGATGGCGGTCTCCCAAGCCACCACCATCTCCGAGTCTCCGCGAAGCAGCGCTGGTCATCGGTAAAGATTGGACTAGTCCTCACCGGGGACGACATCCGATTGTTGCGACTCTCTCCCCACTGGATCTCCCCCCGAAACCATGATGAAATTTATCACCGCTGCCTACCAATTTCAACCGTCACCTCGCCGGCGATGTCACTCAGCCCAGCCGCCGCCGATTACCATAACTCCTCTCAACCGTCCTTCATGATGGGGTGAGGGTGAAGATGAGATTTTTTGAAGATAAAATGTGCCTCTCTAAGCCCATGAAATTTAGGCCCACTTTGAGCAGCCTACTCATTAAATCTGGCCCAGTTCTTATTATAGTAAAAAACAGATTTTCTAAAATCATACATGCTTTTGAGCCTAGTGATTTCTCATTTTTGAGGAATCCAAAGTTTTCTAGATTCTAAAATCCTGTAACCTCTTCCCTCTCATTGAGAGCGGTCGTATTTATACCATTCTCTCTGAGAATACGTTCTTTCCCGAGCTTGGCGCCGGGAACCTCTAAGAATTTCCTAACCGATTCGTTTTCTTGTGTAGCCGTATTTTCGGGACCAAAAGAAGCAACCGGATTCGTCTCGACGGTTACCTGAGGTAGGAGTTCGATCTCAACGTCACATTTGAAAGTGACCACTTTGTGGATTTCCGGCTTTGCCGAGAAGACCCTTTTGACGCATTCGAGGCACGCCTTGGATTCGCTGTCCTTCTTGCGCGATAAATTATCTATCTTATGCTTAATTATGATTAAATTATGTTGTATTGGTGGTCGAGAATATTTAATTCTCTCCTTGTGAAAGTTTATTGAATGAATTAAGATTGTGAACAAAAAATAAAAAAGGCAAATTTGTCCAAAATTTTTTTCTCTTAACTATACAGCCATCATCAAACGGCGTACCACTTAACATTTTGAGTTTAAGAGTATATTAGCCATAAAGGCGCCTTATATGATGGCCGATCCCGAGACTCCACTCAGGAAAATGCTCGAAATTGACACCCATAAGGCGCAATTTGCTACGGTGATTTCCCAGCTCAAAGAATGAAGCTAAATATTAAGGGAATATTAATTACTTATAAATAAAGTCAGTCAGCCGGAAGTATGATCGAAGTAGGAGCATCGATCATCAGAACACATATTAAAAGTAATGACTAGTGATATTAAACTAATAATTATACTTGTAAAGCCATAAATTATTACCTGTATTTTATGGTCAACATACGAAGACTTCGAATATGGATTTGTTGAATGCGATGATTATCTTAGAGGATATGAAAATCATTCGAAGTATCCCAGTAAAGGACATATTTAAACCCTACTCTATAGGTTAACACTATATAAAACCCAGAAAATACACAGTTAAAATAGGATATCAATTTTATGTCAAACAAAAAAAAAAATTAGGATATCAAATTGAACAAGGTAGTATGTTTATGGATTCAAATGTGTTTTTTGGCCCAGATGTCATATCGTTGCTAGTGCAATCGTGGAAGCTTCAATGTTAATCGTTTATTTTTGGATTTCCATTATCATTTGCTAGTTTCTTAATGTTCGTTGTCAATGCGTTATGTAACTGATTGACCTATTAATATTCTATTTATTAAAGGAAAAACATTTTTTGCCATTTTTGATGATGTGTTATCACCACAATTTTTCTTAATCTTTTGATTTTCGATTTATTTAATTTGGCTAAATTCATTGCCAAACACAATTATTTTCAAATGTCATTCTAGTTCCAATTGTCAAACACATTTAAATATTCCCAAACTTACCAAAAATTGTTATTCTAAATATCTTCAATATATAAAAATCTAAACGAAAATTAAATAAATATATATTCTAAAAAATTATACATGTTTAAGATAAATACGTTATTTGGTTTGTTTGCTTTTAAAAATATGTGTGAGCAACTAAAAAATTTATAATAGATCCCAACAACAAACTAACAATTTCAGTTAGTTCAGTTCAATTTTGTATAATTTGAGTTTGGTTCGGGTAATTTAGTATATTATATAATTTGATTTGAATTTGGATTAGTGAATTTTACTTTGATGGATCGATTCAAATATTTTGTCTATCATTTGGTGAAATACATTCTTATATAAAATAATCGCAAATTCAGACAAACGAATCTCAACTTTCGTATAATAATTTTCACATTAATTAAAATTTTATTGTTAACTAAAACTATCGAATTCGAATTATAATTCTCACAATTACAATGACTGGTTTTTAACTAAAACTATACTAATTTAACATAATTATTATTTATTACTATAAATAAATATTTCTGATATTTGCTGCTTATTGAATGCTAATTAATAGTATATGATGCGATCATAGGAAGCTTAGAGCATGAAGAGGAGCAGCTCGAGGCCGAGCACGAAGAGGAGCAGCTCGTTGCCAAACTCGAAGCAGGACAGCTCGTTGCCGCCGAGGTTCGTGACAGCACAAAGGCACTGGAAGTTCCGAGTGGACCAATGACGAGATCGCGAACAAGGCAGCTCAACCAAGCTATTGCCAAGCTCCTATCATCACTTAGCGGCCAACTTCCTTTGGTTCATCAAACCACATTGGTTTTGATCCGAGCCGAGGAAGGGTAATGATGAGAGGTATGTGGACTTGTACTCTTTTTCCCTTTGCGTGGTTTTTCCATTGGGTTTTCCCGCAAGGTTTTTAATGAGGTAAGGACACATACTTTATCTTACCTCATCATCACACTTAGGCCCATTTCTTTCTTCTCTTTGTGGCCGAAGCCTTAGTCATTTTTGGCCCATTTGTTTTCGGCCCATTTTATCATTTTGTGTGTTGTTTTTGGCTTTCCAACTTCTCATTTATGTGACCCTTTGCATGTAAAGGGAGCCTTGTATTTCGTGGCCTATATAAGCCATCACTTGTGTTCTAATAAAATCATCAAACATTTTTTTTCAAAAATCTCTTACAAACTTGTTTGATCGAGAAGTGTGTAATATCTTCTCATCTTGATCATTTCTTAGTGTGTAATATCTAAGTTGTGTTCGAGCCTTGTAGTCCAAGAGATCTCTCATATCTCTCGGAAGTACACATCGATCCATTACTAGAATAGGTTCATCTTCACCTTCAATCCATCCTTCATTCGTTCATCCTTCATTTTCCGCATATCTAAACCATTTGAAGTGTTCGTGGGGCGTTGATCTGTACTAGGATCATATCAGTATAGTTTGATGATTTTAAAACTAATGACTCTTACACGCGCATGCATATCATTATTTAACAACGGTCTCACACATTTCAACGTTCACAACCTCAAGTCTTCCATTTTTATTTATCCAGGTCATCTTCTATTGGATTTGTTGTGAGGTATTCTCTATAGACGTTGAGAGAGATTTTCTAAAACAATGTTCTTAATTTGAAATGTTTTGATATTGGGTTTTGATATTTTGAAATGTTATTAATTTTATACTTTTTGTTTTTGGTCATCAAAAGTTGTGGTATTCCTTTCACATAAAAAAAAAAAGTTGTGGTATTTTAACGAAACTAAATCAATATAGTTTAAGAATGCTTCTTGAGTTCTTGTTTGAAACTCCTAAGTTCCTTAACTCTTTTTTATTATAGTATATATATATATATATATATATATATATATATTTTTTTTTGTTAAAGAGCATGAAATCTTTGACACTTTTTTTTATTATATATATATATATATATATATATATATATCCAGGTCAAAAAAGATTTTCATCGAAAATGCGTCGCGTGTACTGTATTGGTTAGGCATGTCAAACGAGCTAGTCCGGCCCGGTCCGGCCCAAAACCCGTAAAGTCCGCCTATATATAAGTCCGGTCCGGTCCGGCCCGACAAATATTCGAGCCTATTTTTCAAAGCCCGGTCCGAACAGGACTACAGGGCTTTATAGGCTTTTTCGTATTTATATATAAAATAAAAATAAATTAAAAACAAATATTATTTACCAAAATAAATCAAAATTTAAACAACTACCAATATGTTTTTATCAAAATCCAATTTAACTAAAAGAAAAAGTGTGACCAAATGAATGCAAACGTCAAATGAATTCAAATAACTATAAATAAATAGTACTGTCAAGTAAAAAATAAACAAAATACCAAAGTCCAAATAGTAGAATAAGAGTTTTTGGCCAACGAATTACATATATATAAATTATTTTAACCAATTTATCTTTAAAAGTATCTTTAAACAAAATTTATTATTAAATTTATAAATTATATATTTATTTTCGGATTTTCCAGGCCGGTCCGAGCCCAATCGAACTAAAGCCCAAAAACTCAATAGCCCGAATGGGTTGAGCCCGAAAGGCCCGATTTTTTTGGGCTTATATATTTAGGCCCGAGTCCGATATTTGTAAAGGTTGGACTGGACCGGTTTCGGACTGTGACCCTAATTGGCATGCCTAGTATTGGCAACAATACTAACGATAATATAGTAAGTAATTTTTTTCCACAACTGACAAGGTGTATATGGATCATTATGTTATATATATATATATATATATAGTGTATTAGTGTATCTATATATAATCATTGCATTTTCTTATTTGTAGGAGGATATCATTTGGACAACTGATCTTGACGTAATGCTTTACAAATTGTACCTCAAAGAATGCAAAGCTAATAATCCATAACTTATCCAAAACTTTGCAGAGCAAACTGGTCATGAGCTTACCAGGAAAAGTTTGAAAAGGAGAATTCGTTATCTATTTGGTTTATACATCACTATATTCGATTCATGTACAACGGATCCGAAAACTGGAATGCCCAAAATGTCTAAAGAAGCATGGGCAAAAACTACTAAGGTGTGTATATATTTATTATTATTATTTTTTTTTGGTCACAAATACATTCCATTTATCAATTAGCTAACTATACTGCGTCTGCTATTAGTTATATTTGAAATTTTAGTTTTACGGTACGCAATGAATGAACTTTTGTTACGTTCATTTTTTTCAGAGACATCCTGAACTGTCGAATCCAAATTCAAAACCACTAGTTGAGTTATTTATACAAAAAAAGACTTCGGTTCTACAATCCAAATCCAAGGCCACACTATGTCCAGAGTCCAGTTCGAGTGGCTTCAATCCTTGCCTCAATATAGTGATGCACTAGTAAATTTGGGAGAACACAATGCAGATAAAAGCATTTATAGGTTTAGTTTAGAGATTGAATTTTCTATCTATAATCCTTAGTTTTACTATATCTTACCAACTATAATTTTTTCTATTAGTTCAAAATCTAGATAGATAATTTATCCTTTCATCTAAATACTATATGATATTTTAAAAGAAAATTATATGTTCTACTTCTATCTTTTTTTTTGTTATGTTCTATTTCTGTATTATAGCAAGAAATATTGACATTTTGTTGATTAGACTAGAGAACCCAGCAGATTTCGGGAAACCGTTGTCCTAAATAATGTTTTATGATCCTAACTCTTTCTTCAAATATATAAAGTTACATATCTATCAAAAACAAAGCAAAAGAGCCTCGAAGCTGCTCTTTCTTCCTTTAGGGTCTGCGTTTTGTAGAGATCTCCGGTGGTTCCGATTTATCGAAGCTGCTTGAGCCTCGATCTCTCTATCTTCTCCCTTTAGGATTTGGGTTCAGGTCGATGTACTGGTTGGTTTTAATCGGGGCTTCTCCTCTTGACAATTTGGCTTGATGCTTTGGTATTCGGGTGTGAGATTTTGTCTTGAAGTTTGGCTTGCGGTTTGCTTACCGGTCTTGCGGTCTCGGATCAGCTTCCGGTGGTGGCTACTTCAGATTCATGGTTGTTATCATTGTGGTATATCTAGTCGTGATGGTCAATTTAGGCCTTGTTGTTGATTGTGGCTCGCTACTGATGTTGGATTGTTGATGTCGTCTTGCTTGCTTGGCGTTTTGGGTTTGATGGCTTAATTCTTAGCACTAGAGGAGTTAGTAAAGCCTTTTTGCATGTGTTCGGTGGTTCTTCATGGTTGTATCTAGCTCTGCACTATCCCACTTCGAGGGGAACTTGGTAGGATTGTCAGGTTTCTTTATTTGGGTTAGCTCATGGAATTGTTCAAATAAGTCGAACTCACGGGACGTGAGAGGAGTATGTGATCGAGGGCTTCTAGGACTTTGCCGTTGACGACTCAATCTTGGGCTTCCGATGAAAGGCTTCGAGTGCTGCGGTTTGTTTTCGAAACCTCATCTCTTCCAACGGATTCGGGAGGAACAAGCACAACGTCATCACTTTGTCAAGCTCCATAAACATTTGTGTGTTATGTTAAGTAGACGGACTGAAACTTTTTTATGTTTTATGCTTCTATGTTTTTATTTTTTTTTGCCATGGAATCATCACATAGATTTATAAACTCGTTTTGTAAATCTAAAACATTTTTATTTTAATGAAATATTTACCATTTAGCAAAAAAAAAAAAAAAAAAAAACAAACAGATAGATATGAGGTTAAGTGAATTACTCATAAAGCTATACAAAACACATGCAATTTTATGTTTTTATCTTTCCAGTGACCGGTAGTGCGTTAGCTCCTTCTTATCTTTTCATATCACGTATAGAAAGAGATAAAAGTCTCTCCTCTTATCTCCTCGTCTCCCAAAAAACCATTTTCTTTGTGTGAGCACTTTTCCGATCTAAGGTGGTTATCCGGCCGGCGGTGGGTGCTTCTTTAGCCTAATCGTCGGTCCAGCATGTATATATGTCTATTTCTTTTCGTTTTATGTATTTTCGTCTTAGATCTATAGTTAGATCCGCCTTGTTCCGGTTGTCTCCGACCATATCCAATTGTTTATAATCCTTCCGCTTGTCGTATTTATATTTCCGTTTATCGGATATCGGTTTTCCAGGTTGACCGAATTTGTTTTCCAATTTTTGATCTCTTTCTCGCCTATGTGCTTATTCTTGTTGAAGTCTCCGGTTTTCTTCTATATTTCCTCTATTTTTTCCAATTTCTGGTGGAGTAATATCTTCGTCATGTTACTCTTGCTCATGACGCATGAGCATTGTTGTATTTCAGCCTACATCAGTTTTGGGTGTAGCGGTGGCAGAGCTTCCACAACATTGGTGCTTTCTGGAGGACTTATGAAGGGGATTGAAGGAATGATTCGGGTTATGACTTCAGCATCTACTTGATGGTGGTTGAGATTGGCAGAAGGGAAAGGATTCTGGTCGTTCATGGCTGGTTGGTGGCGGCCAATCAAAATTCGGTGGCGATACAGCGATGATTAACGGTGGTGGTGTTTGATTAGTTGATGCGTGGCTACGAAGTGTCCACATGTTGTTTGCTATGATTTAGGTTTCAGGCTGTTAATTATCGCTTGTAAATCCTTCTTGGGCTTTCCTTCTGTAATTGCCCAATGGGCTTTATCAATGAATCTATATTGTCGACAAAAAAAAAAGAAGATAAAAGTTAGTTAAAATATGGGGAGTTTATAAGTGAGTTAATTCAAATATTTCAAGTGTGATACAGGTTCAGCCTTGGACAAAGCCACTAAACATAGGTCTTGGGCTCTCATTCTAAAAAGCCCTTATATATTATATGACTAATAAGATTCATTTCCACTGTTTCTGAAAAAGTATCATTCTACTATTTTTCACATATATTAAGAAAACTATTAAAAGTTCTTTTATACTCCTTATTAATACATTAAACAAATTCGTCTCTCTAATAAATACGTTGAAATAACAAGGTTAAAACTGAAAATTTATCATAAATTCTGCGTTGAAAATATAAAACGATACTCTTTCTAAAACAAAAATATGTGGTTAAAACGACACTCTTTGTAAAACGGAAGGAGTACTAAACAAAAGCTTTCTGGGCCCGACCCAATTAAATGAAATAAAAACTTCATTTTTACTTTGCTTTTTCCATTTTTCTTACGGGATCCAGTCCGCAAATTTTAAACTTTTTAAAATTTTAAATTTTAAAATTTTAAATTACGGGATCCTGAACATTATTTAAAAAAAAATTTTAACTTAACACTATTTCAGTCCTAAAACGACATTATATTTGATGTAATATTAACACTAATCATTTTCAATCATAACACCAAATATCACAATAAAATATAATATTATCTATTATTATATTATAGATTAATAATTTCTTTTATTATTTAATAGTTATGAATATTTTGATAAATATTTATTATGTTTAAATTAATTTATTAATTATTAAAGTCTGCATAAAAAAGTGAAAACAAATTACATCCTACTAATTCTATATTCCAATCACAATAATGCATTTCAAAGTTTAATATGAGCTTTCTAACTAACGATTTGTTTGTGTCGAGTTAAAAGTTTTTGAAATCGAGCATCATCATCACTTGTCATCTCAAGTTCTGCATTTGGGACTTCGATTTGTTCTTCAATTTGCATCAAGATCACGTTCATCTTCCATAATCATATATAGTATGCATCATCATACAAGTTGTTATTATATCATGTAACACTTTCTTACTCTATAAACATGATGGTCCTGCCACAATTGCAAATCTTGACTGCAATACTCCAAATACACTTTTCATGTCTTTTTACATGTTTCTTGTTTCATCGCAAATAATTTTTATTTTGACCACGTGGATCATGAATTATTTGGAGAAAAATGAACCATTGTCGAAGTATATATTCAACTAAAAAGTAGCCTATAATATAAGTTTTTCCATTAATAACATAAGTACCTTCAGCTAAATTAGCACAAAGATGAGATGCTTCTAATTCACTAATATCATTATTAGATGTTCGTGGACCAAAATAGGCTTGTCAAATCCGAAGATCATGTAGGCTTGGTCATATGAGTTACAAGAATAAACAAGTGTTGGTAGGAGATAGTATACTTAAGAAGAAAGTAATTTGGTCAAAAGTATTTTGTGAGCATTAAGTGGAGGGCAAATCAAAGAGTATCAGTTTTGAGACTCAAAAGGACACCATTGAACAAATCTTGGACTATGTTCATGCTCACTTATGGAGTTATGCTAATGTACAACTTTTCTTATTTGGTAATCAATATTTCCTGTCAATAATTGATGACAATTCAAGAAAGGTTTGGGTTTGGTTTCTGAAGACAAACCATAATACATTCTCTAAGTTTTGTTAATAGAAAAGACAGGTTGAAAATCAGGTGAAAGAAAGCTAAAATGTTTGAAAATGCATAATGGTCTTGAGTTTTGTAACCTTATGTTCGATGAGTTTTGTAGGACATTTGAAGTTGTTAGACATCAAACACGCACTTACAAATTTCCGCAAAATAATGTGGTGAGAAAATGAACATGGCAATTATGTAGAAGGTAAGGTGTGTCTAGTAAATAAATCTATATTAGAAGATAAGTTTTGAGCTGAAGCTAGTTCAATGTTTATTATAAATAGATTTCAAACAACTGCTATTGGATTCAAGATTCCATAAACAGATTGGTTAGGCAAACAGTCTGATACAAACATATGAAAAAATTTGGATAAATGGCATATGTACACGTTGATCAAGATAAGATTCAACTTAAGGCTCTTAAAGGAGTGTTCAAGGTAAGATACCCTACTTGAACAAAATGGTATAACATCCTGTTATTTGAGAGTGAAAGATATGTCATCAACAAATTCGTTAAATTTTGTGAAGATGTAGTCTATAAGGATAGTAATGAAAGAAGGTGTGCCTTCTAGTGTAGTAGAGAAATGAGTGAGTAAGGTTCATAAAGTATACGTAGAGCTTCCTATGTCAAAATTTAAATCTAGCATTCCTAAGGACAAGGTTATCTCTTCTTAGTACCAAGTCAGTTCTAGTGGAGGTGGAACTTTTGAAGTAAGTTATGATGATGATGATGATGATGACTGAAACTCAAAGAATGAACCAAGAAAGACAATTTGACTAACTATTGACTTGCTAAAGATCATCCAAGAAGAAAGATTACCGCTCTTGTCTAATATAATGACTACACTGATGAGATTACATTTGCATTGTCTTTGTTTGAGCTGATGAATGCAGAAGAGCCAATGGATTACTTGGAAGGTAAATCACGTAAGGAATGACATAAGTGGAATGCAGTTGCAGATGAAGAGATAAATTATTTAAAGAAAAAATGAAACTTGGGTTTTGGTTGATAAGCATGAAAATAATTTCTTTAAAGAAGAAAAGGTAGATCATCATATGCAAGTGGTTGTTTAGAATGAAGCCATGTATTGAAGGTGTAAAAATATATAAAGCATAGTTGGTTGTAGGGGGTTCACGCAAAGAGAAAGGATTAACTATCATGAAGTGTTTTCACCAGTTGTGAAACATGTTTCAATCATAATGCTATTACTATTGGTTGTGAATCAGAATCTAGAATTTGAACATATGATTTTTAAGACAACGTTTTTGAATACAAATTTAGAAGACGATATTTATATGTACCAACTTGAGGAATATGAAAATGAAACAAAGAAGGATCAAGTGTGTTTACTTAAGAAATCTCTTTAGCAGCCCAAAACAACGGAATAAGAGATTTGATCAGGCTATGCTATCTCAAAGTTTTAGTAGGAGTGAGCACGACTCATGCATGTACAGAAAAGGAATATGACCTTATGATTACATGTACTTGTTATTGTACGTGGATGACATGTTTTACGTAGATGACATGTTGTTCATTTCTAACATAGATAAAGTAAAGATGCAATTAGGTTCTACATTTCAAATGATGGAATGGATATAGTAAGGGACAGAGTGAAAGGTGCGTTACGCTTATCTTAGTCATGTTACTAGTAAAAAGTAATTGAAAATTTGATAATGTTTAATGCATAAATTTCTTATACTCACCAATTGGATGATGAAGAATGCATTGATGTGGATGAAGTACCATATGCTTCAATTGTTTAGCATATTGTATGGAACGATAGGATCTACGAATAGGATCTAGGCCTAACCTAGAAAATAAAATTAGTATGGTAAGTCATTTTATGATCAAACTTGAAATAGCACACTGGAAAGTTGTGGAATGGTTATTGAGATACATCAAGGGATTATTAGATTTTCACCTGGTCTAGACTAAGAAATATGATTTTGTGGTGCAAGGTTAGAGTCATTCATAATTTACAAGAGACTTCGACAAACAAAGATCAGTTTCAAGGTATGTGTTCACTACTGCAAATAATATTGTAAGCTGGAAATCTGGACTGCATAAGGTATAAGTCGTATCTTCTATTGACACTGAATATTTTGCTTTAAAAGAGGTTGTAAAAGAAACTATTTGGTTGAGAGAGTTGATTGAAGACTTTGGTTTTAAGCAAGTTGCAATGAAGATTTAGTGTGACTCGCAAAGTGCTATATGCTTAGCAAAAAAAATAGTGAGTTCCATGAGAGAACAATACACATGGCAACAAAGTTCAACTTTGTCAGAGCAGTCATTGTTGATAAAGAAGTTGAAGTAGTGAAGAGTACATGAATAGGAATTAGCTGATATTTTGACTATTGTGATTCATGTGAGCAATTTTAATGCTGCATTAGATTTGCCCAAAATGTCACGAGCTTGATCACCTCAAAACTAGTCAGATGGTGTAAGTTCAGAGGTAGATCAACATGAGAGATTGAAGATGCGATGTTAAACGAAGAGAGAAACATTTTAGTTGATCGAGTCTTAAACCTAAGATGGAGAATGTTATATTGTGGTTTAAGATCTAGTCATCTAAAGGAAGAAGATAGTCAACACGTTAAAGACTCGGACTCTCGGTTCCATGTCGCCAAGCGGTGCAGTTATTTGTGCGTGAATCCCGTTGATTTCGATCCCCACCATGAAGCAATACCCCAAAGAAACCCATCTTAATATATCCATGCGGCGGCTCAGGGACTTGGCCTGGATGAACCCTGCTCATGGGATATGGTGGTGCAAGGTTCAAGAAAGGGTTGGTGGTATTTCGATGTCTAGGCAGAGAGGAAGATGATGGTGTTGCTGCAGACAGATTATGATTCGGTGGAGAGGAAAGTGATGATGGTGTTGCCGTTGCGACTTCGATTATAACAGATTCAATCTGTGTTTCCTCTAGATTAAACACACGGTTAGGAATGTATGGAAAAACGTACCACATTTTAAAGAACAAAGGGAAAAAATGAAGAATTAATGTTTATAGTGATTTCGGTGGTACTTTGATTTCCATGTGGAGAAGAAGAAGATATCGATGCTGGTGTTGCCGTTGCCGTTGCGAGCTCATTGTCAGGATCAACAGGTGTTTCCTCGGGATTTGTGTTAACCATTAAGATAAAAGACAAAGTAGATTAGAAAATTCAAGAAATAAACAAATACAATCATTTTTTTGTTATTTATATATAGAGTCTACTCTGATGCGGAGAAGATGATATTCCATTATTTTACCATGTAAATATTCGTTTAATGTAAAAAATTAGACAATATGGAATTTTTTTTTAATATTACATAAAAATTTTCTATGCAATAACTTAATCACTCTTAATTCTTACAGCGAAAGTGATAGTGACTATTATGTCCAAAGAAAAAGGAAACGTGGTCCTTGCTGACCCGACAATGATAATGATTTTTTGTATCATAGGATAATCATGGTATCGTATCAATAATATAAATTTATGGTAATTGTGGGAGTCGAAACCCGCACAATCAAAACTTGTAGAGACTTTGTAGCGAACTGAATTTCTATGGATAAACCAACGCAAACAACTACAAAGGAAATAGAGAATTCGTTCTTATTGCTGATTAGAAAGCTTTAGAATACAAGTGTTTGTGAATTGCCCCCCCCCCCTGTTTTGAATGAAGTACATGGACTTTATATAGTCACAGATTGTTCAGAGTGTTAGTGATGGATAGCGGCTTAGTCATGCTCCACTCCCATCTACCCTAATCTAGTATATAAGTGCTCAATGACATATGCCATGACATAAGTCTACATGGGTGCTCAGTGACATGTTCCATGACATCACATTGATGTTGACGTGATATCGTCTTTGTTGACTCTATGCGTCCGGGGACGCGACATCGGTACCATCGGGACGCGACATCGGTACCGTCGGCACGCAACATCGGTACCATCGGGACGCGACATCGGAACCATTATGTCGTGGTAAGGCCATGTCCCGGTGAGCTCGAGTCGCAGTAAGGTTTCGCGTCGCGACATCGGTGCCCTCGTCGAGTCGCGGTAAGGTTCCGCGTCACGACATCGGTGATCGAAATGGACCGAAGTCGGGACCGAAGTGGTCCGAAGTCGGGTCCGAAGTGGACCGAAGTCGGGACCGAAGTGGTCCGAAGTCGGTGACCAAAGTGGACCGAAGTCGGGGTCCGAAGTGGACCGAAGTCGAGATCCGAAGTGGACCGAAGTCGGGGTCTGAAGTGGACCGAAGTCGGGGACCGTGATTTCGGTGTTGCGTACTGATTTCCATACTTAGTTATTTTATGACTGTTATTTTCTAGGGGGAGATCCGACTCCAACAGTTTGCCCCCCAGCTCGGTACTATGTAAATAGTGGCGAAGCGGTTTTTGTTGATTTTCTGGTTAATGATGACTTGGTCCCACAAACAAGCCTTTTGCTTTTGTCTGTTGAATCACTTCAGTGTTAAGTTACCAGTTTCTCTGACGCATCTGCTACTGCCGGACGTTTACCAAGAAATAGTAAAGTCATTTTCTCTTATAAATACTCCACTCCTCCCTCATTCTTCTCTCATTCTCCACTTCTCCACTCTTTCTTTAGAAGGTATTTTCTCCTTCTCTCTATAATCTCTTCCATTTATTGTTTTTTTTTTTGTGCATCGTGGATCGTGGACCGAAGTCGAGCCAAGTCGGTCCGAGCCGAAGTGGACCAAAGTGGATCGGTCCGAAGTGGACCGAAGTCGTTCGGGTCCGAAGTGGACCGAAGTCGTTCGGGTCCGAAGTGGACCGAAGTCGTTCGGGTCCGAAGTGGACCGAAGTCGCTCGGGTCCGAAGTGGACCGAAGTCGACCGTCGTCCGAAGTTGAGCCGCGGACCGAAGTGGATCGGGGCGGTTCGGGTCCGAAGTGGAACGAAGTCGTTCGGGTCCGAAGTGGACCGAAGTCGACCGTCGTCCAAAGTTGAGCCGCGGACCGAAGTGGATCGAAGTCGAGCCGCGGACAAAAACTGATCGGTACCGAAGTGGACCAAAGTCGATCGGTGCCGAAGTGGATCAGGTCCGAAGTCGATCGGTACCGAAGTCGTAGTATGGCTGATTATCATGATCTGTATGCTGTGAACCTTAGGAGAGCAAAACATGAAGATGAATTTGCGGTTTCTTTGGCGGAAATGGCCAGACAAGCTACGGAGAACGAGATGCATGCTGCTGCAAAACCTCCGAAGCATAAGGTTCCCAGAGTAAGGGTTAGATGTGACATTCCCGATCCTCCGGACTCCACTCTGTGCACTGAAGAATCTTTGCGGAAGTTGAGGCGTAAGTTCAACATCTCAGAGGAGGTTGAACTGATACTCCCTTCGTCTTCGGATCGAGCGTGGGATCCCCCTGCGGGTTGCTTTACCATGTATGAAAGCTGTTTTAACTGGTGCTTGTATTTCTTTTCTGTTCCGGAGGTCATCCTTGATTTTCTATGGACGTATCAGCTTGCCCTAGCGCAGATAAGCCCCCGCGGTCTTCGTCATTTGATGGGTATTTTTGTGAGGAGCATCGAATGTGATGAAGAGGTCAATGTCTACCACCTATTGAACTGGTTAGATGTCCGCGCGTCTCGCCCTAAGGAAAAACTCATCTACTCGGTTTCGGCTAAAGCGAACCTTTCGATCATCAGTGGTTTTCCGAATAAAGATAGCTACTGGATCGACTATTTCTTCTATGTCCCGATAACTGAAGCATCAGTCGGTTCCCGATATTGCTGAGCAAGAAGCACATTCCGCCCCTCCAAAGGAAGCTTCGGACCCGGATAGGATATCGCTTGAAGGAACCAAGGTGATCCTTTCCTCCTTCTGAGCTTGCCTATATCTTTTCTGATTTTCTAACTTATATACTTGTCAATTTCCTCAGTTTATTGATTCCGTAACGAAGTTAGCGCGTAAGTACGACCGTCGCGCTAAGCGGGAGGCTGAACGGGCCGAACAGGCAGCCAAAGAGGCTCGAGCCAAATGGGAAGCCGAAGTGGCTCAGAGAAAGGTGTTGGGTGCTAACATGGTTTTGTTGGAAAGAACTCGTGACGAACTGCGTGACTCGGGTGCCCAGAAAGATTCGAAAATCGAGTCGCTCAAGGGCCAGCTTGAACTGGAGAAAAGCTCTGTCGACTCCAAGGTTAAAACGGCCACGAAGAAGATTGTGCGTTCTTTGATGAGCAAATTCAAGTCGAAGATAGAGATGACCAAGGAAAAGTTCAGGGCTCTCGGAAAGTCGGTGAATAAGATGAATGACCTTGCTCAAGTTGATGCAAATCTTGAGCTCATCCGGAAGCTTCAACGCGAGGATGCTCCAACTTTGGAGGATGAATCCGCAAAAATTTCCAAGTGGAGAGTGGAATTTGTTGGCGGGGACACGGAGTACAATGCGTTGTTCACCGAGATTCAACAAGGTTTGGTTGTTTCTCCTTTCTCTTACGATGATTCTTCCACCTTTGACGCCAATCCGTTCGAGAATCAGGCAGCAGAGATTGGAGTTCACTTCCCCTCTGGGTCAAATTGGAACCCTTCTGGTGTGTTCTTGCTTGATGTGCGAGATATCGGTGCTGGGTTTGAAGGCGAACCCGATGGTACTGAAAACTATGGCTTCGACGATGGAAATGCCGTTGAAACCGGCGCCGATGAAGTTGCTGCCAGATCTGACACTGGCGGAGGTGGAACCGATGTCGAGGAATATGAGTATGACGACGGTGGCGATGGAGATGCTGCATTCTAGTTGATTTCCCTTGAGCGGTTCTCTACCTCCGTGTTTTTTCAGTGCTTTAGTTCTTCTTTGTCTTGTTGCCTATATGGCCTTTATTTATGCAGACTTTGTGCTTTGATGGAGTTATTTATGCTTTGGTTGTAAGATGTTTTCCCTGTTTCAGAAATGTTAGGATATCCGCTCCGATAACAATCTTACGGTGACCAACATTTTGTATGTTGGGTTATGACGAGCATTTTCGGTTTACAAGTTGTTTTCCGTAAAACGAACTTGCTCCGTTAATGGTCGATGTGCGCTTAATATCCCGCTTGGGATGTGATAGTCAGATCTGAGTAAAAGAATTCGATGTGTTACTGTGGCCAACAGCAACGAGAAAAAGTTAAGTATCTAGTTTTGATTTGGTTGATCCGTGATGGATGTTTAAGTTTTTTTTTTTTTTTTTTTTTTTTTAAGATGGGAGTATACGAGTATACGTACCCCATTCCCCCCCTTTTTGGGAAGGGGGCATGACGTTGGCATTGCTCGCACTTGGCTGAGAACACCTCGCAATCCCTTATCATTGTTGGCCAATAATGCCCATGTCGTTTGATCCTTATCGCCAATGCTCGTCCACCGGAATGGTTTCCGCAAGAGCCACTATGAACTTCCTCCATGATCTTTTGAGCTGTCTCGCCTTCCACACATTTTAGCAATGGTCCAAAGAAAGACCACTTGAAGACTTCTCCATCTAACAGAACATATCGCGCGGCCTGAGCCTTGAGTTTACGGGCTGCCCATTTACCAGAAGGTCGTTATCCGTCGTTGATGTAACCGCGAATGTTACCAAGCCATGATTTGTCGCAGCCGTATTCCGGATTGGTTACGTTATCGTGGCTTTCCAGACTCTCCTCTTCGTCAGCGGTTGGATCAGGATAATCGTCGGGATTGCCGTGTGGATTGTTACTCGGATTATTGCCAGCTTCCGTCATAACTACGTCTTCTTGTCCCGGGCCGGGATCGCTACAGATGGTGACTTCGGATTCGGGTAAACCGAGACTCATTCCTGGTTCCGAAGTGGAAGGGCATTCTGGCGCCGAAGTGGACGCGTCTGTCTCGGTTTTATTCGACTTCGCAGACTGCGCCGAAGCGGGAATGTGATTTTTGCCGACATCGGATCCTGCTTGTCCTGATGTCACGATGTCGGTTTCATCTGCTGCTACGGAAGTCGTCTCCCGCAGATCCGAAGTCGATTTCGTCTTTGCCAAAACTTTCTTTGTGCTTCCGCTCGTGTGCTTGGCAGCCTGGGACCGAGTTACTGTGTTCACGGTTTCGGTTGTCCTGATGCTGGGATGCTCGATGAACTCGACAGGTATGATCCGCCTTAAATCCGGATCCGATGTCGAAGCGAGGACTGCTAATGCATCCGCCAAAGTGTTCTCGCCCCGAGGGACTCTCGTCAGGGTGAATTCTTTAAACTGTCCAGCCAAATCCTTCACAATCTGCAAATATAACCCCATGCGATCTTCCTTGACCGCGTACTCGCCGCTGAACTGGTTTACGACGAGCTCCCCTGTCGGAGATACCATCCGTACTCCCACTCCTGATCCGTTTTTCGATGATGATCCGTCGACGTGGAGCTTCCAAGTTGGCTTTGGTTCGTCTTCCTCAGGACCTTCATCCGAGGTCTCGATAAGGAAATCCACTAAAACTTGAGACTTCTTACAAGTCCGGCCTCGGTATTTAATATCATATTCACTAAGTTCGATGGCCCACTTCGCCAATCTTCCCGATTGGCTCGGACTATGCAGGACAGATCTCAAAGGAAAAGTGCTGAGAATCACGATCGGGTGCGATTGGAAGTAAGGCCTCAATTTTCTGGCGCACATGACCACGGCTAATGCTAACTTCTCCATCAGCGGGTACCGTATCTCAGCGGTGACAAGACTCTTGCTGACGTAAAAAATTGGCTTCTGCTCGCCCATTTCCTCGCGAACAAGCACTCCGCTAACGGCTACTGAAGAGACCGCAATGTACAGAAAAAGTGGCTCGCCATCTACTGGTTTTGCAAGTATCGGTGGGCTCGCCAAGTACTCCTTTAGCTGCTGGAATGCCGACTCGCACCTCTCGTTCCAATTGAAATCCTTCTTGCCTCTCAAAGTATCATAGAACGGCAAACACCTATCGGTCGAGCGTGAGATAAAACGGTTAAGCGCCGCGACTCTCCCGGCTAACCGTTGTACTTCTCGCTTGGTTTTCGGAGAAACCATATCCTTCAGTGCGTTGATCTGCTTCGGATTTGCCTCAATGCCGCGGTTGGTGACTAAGTAACCAAGGAACTCTCCCGATATTACCCCGAACCTACATTTCGTCGGATTTAACTTCATATTGTGCGAGTTCCGCTGCTCAAAACATTCCCGTAGATGCTTGACGTGGTCTTGTTTGTTCAACGATTTCACCAACATATCATCAATATACACTTCCATCGTCTTTCCCAACTGGTTCGCGAACATCTTGTTGACTAGGCGTTGATAAGTTGCTCCCGCGTTTTTTAGCCCGAATGGCATTACTTTATAACAGTAAATTCCTCTGTCCGTGATGAATGTTGTTTTGTCCTGATCTTCTGGGTTCATAAGGATTTGATTGTATCCTGAAAAAGCGTCCATGAACGATAGTAGCTCATTACTGGCTGTTGCTTCGACCAGGCAATCAATATGAGGCAAGGGGAAGCTATCCTTTGGGCATGCTTTGTTCAAATCCGTGAAGTCCACGCAAACGCGCCATTTGCCGTTTTTCTTTTTGACGACGACGGGATTTGCCAACCAATCGGGATATTTGACTTCTCTGATTGAGCCAACCTTGAGGAGTCTTTCCACTTCGTCGTTGACGGCTTTCGCCCTTTCCGGTCTGAGCTTTCTCCTTTTCTGCTTGACTGGTTTGAAACTCGGATCAATGTTCAACTCGTGGCTTGCCACGCTGATATCGATACCTGGCATATCCTTGGCGGCCCATGCAAAAGTACCGACGTTTTCTCTAAGAAGCGAGACAAGTTCCGTTTTAATGCCCTCGTTGAGCGTGGAACCGATCTCCACGCATCGTTCCGGATGTTCGTAATCTACGCAGACCGAGATAACGGGATCGCAGACTAGTATGTTTTCCTTTGCATGATCCTCCGTTATCTGTAACTGCTATAAGAGTTTGCTGAGCCCTTTTACCGGCTCTCTATCCGTCTTCATCTTCTTCCGTTCTGATACTTGGTCCGTGACCGGTCTTCTGAGCTTATGTTCTGTCAGGAAACACATTCGTGACTCCTTCTGACTTCCCCTTATGGTTTTCACTCCGTTTGGCGTTGGGAACTTGACGCACAGATGGTAGGTTGACGCAACTGCCCTCATCGAATTCAGCCAAGGGGTTCCCAGTATCATATTATAGATTGCAGGATGATCAGAGACAGAGAATTCAACGTTTTTTGTTACTCCTCCGGCCCGAACAGGTAGTGTGATCAGCCCCATCGTCATCGTCGTTTCTCCAGAAAAATTTGTTACTGGTTTCGGGAATGGTTTGACCATGGCTAAATTGACATCCATTCGCTTCAGTGTTTCTTTGAAGATTATGTCCATTGTACTTCCAGTGTCAATCAGCACCCGGGCTACGTCACAATTGGCCACGACTATTTCGACCACGAGAGGGTCATCATGAGGCTTATCAATCCCAACAGTTTCATTCTCCTCGAAGGTAATGACATCGTTTGGAAGAGTAGATTGGATCTGGAGGTTTATACTAACGTCAGCTCGCCTCTGGAAAGCTTTGATTGCGGATACGGTGTCTGCGCAGTAATGCGATCCACCCATAATCATGTTGATGCGCCTTCGCGGTTCTGGTAGACCAGTGCCACCTTCATTCCCTGGTCTCAGACGTTTCTGTCCTTCGTTGCCTACCGGATTAGTGCCATCTTCGTTAACATCTATAGCAAAATCGTCAATGCTAACATTTCCTCCAAGCTCTCCAGCCGCTAGTTTCGCAGCAAGCTTTAAACCCAGACCCCGGCACTTTGCGGTTGAGTGTCCAAAGACACGATGATGGTCACAATATGCTGTTTCGTCGTAACTGCTCTCTTTTCTTACCCACGTATTCCAGGGATCTTGGCCCCGGCCACGGCCACGGCCCTGACCTCTGCCTCGTGCTTGATTTTGACCTTGTCCTTGGCCTCGCCCAGCGGACTCCACTTGGAAATTATGTGCTCCCTTGAATCCTCCTTCATGTTGGATGAAACCGGGAGGGTGATTGCCCTCTTGGCATTCGGATGCTGTTGAGTTTGCGATTGCTGATTCGTTTGCTTTGCTTTTCCGTGCCTCTCGGCGCACAGTGTAGTCTCTTCCTCCTGATTAATGAACCCGGAAGCGCGATGCAAAGCATCTTCTATCGTTGAGGGGACATTCACAGTCATCTCCTTTTTAAAATCCGAAGTGTACCATAGTGCTTTTCTCAGGGTGAGCAGAGCGGCTTTGTCGCTAACGTGCTCTGCTTTGGACATAACTGTTTTAAATCTACCGATAAAACTCCGAAGCGTCTCAGTCTGCTCCTGTGACATCGTCCATAAGTCCGCATCAGATACTCCAGGATTTATGAATATGGAGTAGTGCTTCAGGAATGCTGCGGTCAGCTGACCAAAGTTGTCAATAGAATTCCGATCAAGTCTGGAAAACCACTGAAGGGCAGGCTCCTTCAAGTGTTCAACGAACAAAAGGCACTTTCCTGCATCTCTTTCGCCTTCCCGGAAGTTAGCGCGACCCATCGCAATTGCGAATGACGTTATGTGGTCTTTGGGATCACTGTTCCCTTC
Source organism: Arabis hirsuta (assembly GCA_964056655.1). Lineage (NCBI taxonomy): Eukaryota > Viridiplantae > Streptophyta > Magnoliopsida > Brassicales > Brassicaceae > Arabis > Arabis hirsuta. The sequence continues at coordinate 22,120,201 of OZ053313.1, read as the reverse complement.
GTAGATCGGGACCTTAATCTTTTCGGGATCCGTAATCTGCACTCCGGTGATACGCGAGGTGAACGGAGTAGTTTGAGCCTCTTCCAAGACGCGATCGATTTCCGGTGCTTTGCTAACGGCCCTATGCATCTGCGACTGAACAACTTTCAAGTTGGCGGATGTGTGATCCATCTCGGCTCGAAGTGCGGCCATCTCCTCTCTCTGAGACCTGATCGCCGCGACATCGACTTTGCGACCTTGCGCTGGATTTTCATCATCCAGATCTATCACAGGTCCTGAATCGGTTTTGTTCCGGGCGCCAACTCCTTGAACCTCGGGGTTTTGGTCGCCGGTCACGGTTGTAGGGCGCATCGGCAGTAGCTCCGTTCTAGTCCTCTGCGGTGTTGTAAATCCGAAGGGGATTGGCTGTATCGGTCTCCTCGATCGATCATGATCCGACCCCCCAGCTTGGTTCAGAGTGGCAGCCGCTAGGGTTTCTAGTCGGGCGTTAGCGGTTGCGTGTTGCTTATCGTGATCTTCGATCCTCTTCACCAATGTTTCAAGCATCGCCTTGATCTGTGTCATGGCTTCGGGCATCGTGTCTACAGTTACTGGTGGTGCCGGCTGCTACTCTCCTCCCCCGGTAGTACCCGCAGAGTTCGTTTCTTCATTAGACATCTTCTCTCAGATCGGTTTTGCGGTGGTTTTTCGTGTCAGAAATTTCAAAATTCCCCTTAGACGGCGCCAAACTGTGGGAGTCGAAACCCGCACAATCAAAACTTGTAGAGACTTTGTAGGGAACTGAATTTCTATGGATAAACCAACGCAAGCAACTACAAAGGAAATAGAGAATTCGTTCTTATTGCTGATTAGAAAGCTTTAGAATACAAGTGTTTGTGAATTGCCCCCCCTGTTTTGAATGAAGTACATGGACTTTATATAGTCACAGATTGTTCAGAGTGTTAGTGATGGATAGCGGCTTAGTCATGCTCCACTCCCATCTACCCTAATCTAGTATATAAGTGCTCAATGACATATGCCATGACATAAGTCTACATGGGTGCTCAGTGACATGTTCCATGACATCACATTGATGTTGACGTGATATCGTCTTTGTTGACTCTATGCGTCCGGGGACGCGACATCGGTACCATCGGGACGCGACATCGGTACCGTCAGCACGCAACATCGGTACCATCGGGACGCGACATCGGAACCATTATGTCGTGGTAAGGCCATGTCCCGGTGAGCTCGAATCGCAGTAAAGTTTCGCGTCACGACATCGGTGCCATCGTCGAGTCGCGGTAAGGTTCCGCGTCGCGACATCGGTGCCCTCGTCGAGTCGCGGTAAGGTTCCGTGTCACGACATCGGTGACCGAAATGGACCGAAGTCGGGACCAAAGTGGACCGAAGTCGGGACCGAAGTGGTCCGAAGTCGGTGACCGAAGTCGGGACCGAAGTGGTCCGAAGTCGGGTCCGAAGTGGACCGAAGTCGGTGACCGAAGTCGGGACCGAAGTGGTCCGAAGTCGGTGACCAAAGTGGACCGAAGTCGGGGTCCGAAGTGGACCGAAGTCGAGATCCAAAGTGGACCGAAGTCGGGGTCCGAAGTGGACCGAAGTCGGGGACCGTGATTTCGGTGTTGCGTACCGATTTCCATACTTAGTTATTTTATGACTGTTATTTTCTAGGGGGAGATCCGACTCCAACAGTAATTTAATTCTTTAATGATCATAGGATAGTTCTGGTATCATATCAATAATATAAATTTATCGTAATTTAAATGTCTGATGAATGTTATTAACCAGGATAACTTGATCGGTAATTAATGCCATACTATTTTTTTTTACTAGGAATTTTATATCTATTTTTCAAAAGTTGTATATTTGGTATATTTATTTTCAAAATGTCATTATAAATTATTTATTTTTAATAATATTATTATTTAAGAACTTTAAATTCTAAACTTTAAAAGGGTTTTGACATCTATCAGACTCTAAAACCATAAAAAACTAAACTCTAACATAAAATAGTTAATCCAAATTTAATTGATATTTTGAGTAAATAATATAATTTTAGTAGCTTTTTTGAATATTAACATTTTTAAAAAGTGATATTTTTTGAAAATTATCTTGCTTTTTAAAAGTTTCTAGCAAACAAGATAGACAAAATTTTCATTTTGGATGTGATTGTGTCATTTTATTGTAATACAATTCGAGTAACAGAGGATAATTAGTAAATGTTTGGAGGTGAAATTCTAAGGTTTGTTTCCACTTACGAGTTATTAATTATATTTACTATTTTCACTACTTTTTTCCACTAACCGGTCTTACCTTTTTTTTTGTGGTTTTGGTGGACTCGAATTTATAGCGCGTGAGTCTTATAAACAAAACACCAAAAGACAAGTCAATGAACTCCAGAAAGCATAGAAAGAACTTTAAAATACGTAAGAAAGATAGTTGGTGGTAACTGGTAACGATGACGTAGAATCTTCAAATATTACACTACCATTTTAAACAGTGTTACATTAAAAAGAAAAAGGAATTTTGTAGAAATACTCGTTCTTCTTTTTTGTTATTCTAAGAACTGATATACAATAATAATTTATAAAACGTTTAATTTGATCATGTCTGAATAAAAGTGTTTGATCCATGTATGTGTTATAAGGTTGAATTATCAAATTATTACGTACACTTTGAGTTTAATCCATGTTATAGATCCATGTATGTGTTATAAGGTTTATTTTGCGGTTCTACCTTTAATAGATTATCCGACCAGTATTCTATCCGATTTTTTCATCTGATATCATATATCCATACATGTTATGGATTTATATTTCAAGTTTACGGGTATAGAACGGTATATTCAAATTACTCGTTTGGATAATTTAAAATTTAAATAACCAAAAATTATCATTAAAATAATCCAGATTTTTATATATTGTAATACTTTCATCCTTCCTTTGTAAGTGACTTTAATTTGCGACCATGGCCGGTCATACAATAATTCATAAAACGTTTAATTTGATCATGTCTGAATAAAAGTGTTTGATCCATGTATGTGTTATTAGGTTGAATTATCAAATTATTACTTACATTTTGAGTTTAATTAAGGTTTATTTTGCGATTCTATCTTTAATAGATTATCAGACCAGTATTCTATCGATCCGAATTTACCATCTGATATATCCATACATGTTGTGTATAGAACGGAATATTCGAATTTACTTGTTTGGATAATTTAAATTTTATAATAACCAAAAATTATCATTAAAATTTGAAAATAATCCAGAATTCTTTTATATATGTAATATGTTCCCCCTACTTTTAATGGCTTCCTTTGTGAATACAAATGATATTAATTTGCGACCATGGCCGGTCATCAGCTATTACTTTTTGACGATTTTCATTTCTCTAAAAAGAATATTCAAACTTGCTTCAAAAGGTTTTTTAACTACGCAAGAACATAATAATATAGATTAAAAGACCATCACGTTGACGAAAAAAAGTTGTACAAGACCCTCAAGTGCTATATATACACACTCGACTCCATTAGAAAAAAAAACACACAAATAACAAAACGAATCAAGAAAGATTGTTGTGCTATAACGATGATGATGATGGGAGATACATTTGGAAGTATAGGATCAAGCATGGCAAGTTTGTTCTTTATTTGGGCAACTATTCAACAAATCTTCCCTAACCACTTGAAGATTGCAATCAAAGAGTTTCTTTTGTCTTCTTTCCAACAACTCTGTTTTGCTCAAAGAGTTTCTGATCATTTCACCAACTTGTTCTCTCCTTATGTTGAGATCAATTTCCCCGAAAGCGATGAATACCGTTTCAACCACGCTTTCTCAGCCATCGAGACCTACCTTGGTTCAAAAGCAACCGAAAAAGCCAAACATCTCAAAGGAAGTCAGCTCAAGGAAAGTAAAGGTTTGGTCTTGAAACGAGACGAGGCTAAAGTTAGAGACGAATACAAAGGAGCTCATGTTTGGTGGGAGATTGTGACTAGTACTAATGGAGAAAGATCTTACAAGCTTACTTTTCACAACCGCCAACGGAGTGTTATAACCGGTTCATATGTACAACATGTGGTTGAAGAAGGGAAATCGATTGATGCCAAGAACAAGAAGACGAAGCTGTTCACGAATAACCCGAGTTCTCAATGGGTTTTTAGTCAGAATATGTGGAGGTCTATAGAATTTGAGCACCCCGCGAGTTTTGAGACACTAGCCATGGATCCAGAGAAGAAAGAAGAGATCTTGAATGACCTAGTAGCCTTTAGTAATGGGAAGGAGTACTACAAGAAGATCGGGAAAGCTTGGAAGAGAGGCTACTTGTTGTATGGACCACCGGGAACCGGTAAGTCCACCATGATTTCAGCTATGGCTAATCATCTAAACTATAACATCTATGATCTCGAACTCACGGCTATCAAGAACAACTCCGAGTTGAGGAAGTTGCTTACAGCAACATCCAACAAGTCCATTATTGTGATTGAAGACATTGATTGCTCCGCAGATCTCACTGCTAACAGAATCAAGAAAGAAAGCAACCCGACAAGGGAACAAGACAAAGACGAAAACGCGGTTACACTCTCAGGGCTTTTAAACTTCATTGATGGTATTTGGTCTGCCTGTGGGCAAGAAAGGATTGTTGTGTTCACAACAAACCACTTGGAAAAACTCGACCCGGCTTTGATTAGGAGAGGGAGAATGGATATGCACATTGAGCTATCTTACTGCACTTACGAAGCGTTCAAGGTTCTGGCCATGAATTACCTGGATCTTGATGATCATGATGAATTCAAAAAAATCAAGTCTCTGTTGAAGGAGACGAAAATTTCTCCAGCTGATGTCGCCGAGAACTTGATGGCCAAAAACCATCAAGTAGACGTTGACGGATCCTTGAACAATCTGATCAAAGCTCTGGAGATAAGGAAGAACAATCAGAAGAGCCATCAAGATGAAGGAAAGAAGAAAAACAACAAATTCAAAATATTTGGTTAAAGATTACTATTAAGCTTACCATGCTCTTCTTTTATTAGTGATTACACTAAAGTTGGTATGTTCTAGTTTGATGTATTTGCTTTCTCAAAGAATAAAGAACATAGATTGTGAATTTAGTAGTTGAAAGAGAGAAGCTAACTTGAAATGCAGACTACAAAGTTTTGCACAAAGTGAAAGAGAAGTAAACACATGAAAATCTCAAAATTCCAATCTGATAATTCTGTGAAAATGTGAGAACTACAATATTATCTCAAGTTAAGGCAAATATTGTGTGTAGCAACAAGACAAATATTTCCAACAGCCATAGCCTAATTGTTCAGTATCTCCACTTATACTCATGACTAAAAGAGGGATTACTATTAAGATCCTAAATCACATCTAATCCCGATAATAAGGCTGCTAGATTCAATCTCTGTGATGTTCTGCAATGTGAGTCACTAAGACTTTACTTGCACTGTTTTGGTCGGAAATTCTCAGTAGATAGCATCAAAGTAACCAGATTCTCAAGCCGTCTAGAGCCTGGACCAGGTCTGACAACGTCAGTATCACCAATAACAGCACAAGGGTCACTCCCATTTCCATTGCTTCCAATGCACCAACCACCAGGTGTAGTCATCCCAGGACCTCGGTTAAGAAGCTCATCATCAATCTTGTCCAGTACAGGATCTTCTCTTCTGAATTTTCGAGCAAACGGGGCATTACTATTTACCATTTTGGCCATGTCTGAAAGAGTGAGATGGTGTGGATGCTGCTTAGGCGGATTGTCCCACGATATGAAGTGCAGGTCACTGTTTACCGTTGTGTTTCTGAATTCCTCAGCATTGCAGAGAACGGTGTGAAAATATCCTTCCGGAGAAGAGAGAAAATTCGAGTAGTACATTAAGACGGTACGAGGTAGATTATCCCAACCCCAAATACAATAGTCAATGAATGGCCGAGATAACGCCATCCAAGCAGAGCCTGTTTCCAAAGTATCACATGTTAATTAAGATAATCCGAAACTCAAATAATGTGAAATCAAAATGGCTGGTGAATTCTGACAAAAGTCTCCCACACAATCAAAGGCAACACACAAACACCAAAGTTTTTAGTACCATGTGCAGACATTTTCTTAGCAAATGTTCTGAAATCAAGCATATCCGAGAGACAAACCGATCGAACTAAACAGCTATGCAACATGACGACAAAATGATTCAGCGTTGTTCAACGAACAAGAAATCGATCAAATCTTAGTGAATCCAACTCCAAACTAATGAGCTACACAACATAAAGACAATCAACCAAGTCTATGACTCGCTAAGAGCTAATTACAGTCTATCAAGCTGAGTAGGTTTGAGAGGGATCAATCACCTGTGAAGAGCTTAAATGCTGTTGGTATACTTCGTCTTTGCGTAACCCAAAAAACATCAGATTTCTTGTTCAAATACAGTCCAGGATCTATAATCACCGGTTTTGCTCTTTGTGATCTGAAAGAAACCAAACCAAAACAAAAGAAATTCACAATCTGACTTTTACCATATGAAAAACAAAAACTACAAAACTTCTCTTCTCTTACGCTTTCCATCCAATGTTACTAGTATGATCAATGAAGTTCAAATCCCGCGGCAAATGCGAAAATATATGCAACAAATCTGTTACACAAAACACCAAACCAACAACAACAACAACAAAAAAGGTCAAATCTTGTAATCAAGAATCAAAACAAAAGCTTCAATTTTTTGTGTTTACTCACCATCTTGAGTGACTAGAGGATAATCTGAAGAGCTAAGATTAATAAACCAATCCCAACCAGCTCCTTCTCTAAGCAAAATCGCCGCAGCGTGAAGCGTATTCGCAACCATCGTAGGTCCACGATACGTGACAAGATTAGCTTTTTGAATCATATGAACATTCTTGAATCTTCCAAACAAAGAAGAGTTTCTAATGTAACCATGTAATTCCTCTCTCTCTTCATGAGAAGATTCTCTATCTAGATGAACAACGTACCGATTATTCGGATGGTAAAGAGCCAAAAGAGTTCGCCGGAGAGATTTTCCGTCACCGGCGGATCCAGAAATCAAGTAAGCAAATCTCGGTAGAGAAGGAAGAGAAGAGATTGGTTTAGGTTTGATCTTGGATTCAACGAAAGAAGACGAAGATGATGATCCAGATCCGGATAACAAAACGGGTCGGGTAAAAGGGAGAAACCGAGCTCCGTTTGGTGAAGTTAAGGTTGTGAGAAACAGTAAGAACAAAGCGAAGATCGAACCAATCACAATAGGGAAAAAGATCCATTTCCTCTCTGAAACAACATTATGATTATGATTATGATGATGATGTCTTACATTTGAATAATAGCTTCTCAATTTCTTCATCGAATCGAATCCAAAACAACACAAATACAAAAACCCTTTTAAGGTCAATTCAAAGTTGACACATTTTTTTCTCTCCTCGGATTTTGCGAAACGTTACAAAAAACGCAATTTTTTTCGAAAGATGAGATTTTGAGATTAGGGTTTTGCTGGGAATTTTGTTTTTTGCTCTGATTTGAATGAGAGAATGAAGAAAGAAACGTTACTACAAAGAGAGATTGAAGAACTGAAAAGGGAGAGACAAAGACAAAGGAAGGATATGGAAATAACGAAAACAGTAAGATTTAATCTGGTCAAGCGGATTAAAATCAGATCAGATCTTAAGAGGAAACAAAACCAAAAAAATCTGGAATCTAAGTGATGGGCCACTAAAAAGCCCATAACTTTAGAGTATATAAGTCAACCAATGACTTTATGAGTTTAATGGTTAAAGTGTGTACACAATTAGATTAGTGTAAGTGGTAACTAACCTAGGAGTGTTCATTTCAAAACTGTGACACTCACTCTAAGTTTGACTCGACTTTATAAATATTCAGTTACTCGATACAAGAAAAAAATTGTAACCAACTCAATTTAATTTTCGGATTAAACAAAAAAAAATCGGATTGTTTGACCAGGGTTAAACACCTCTAAGCTAACAAGTACTCCCTCGGTTTCAAAATAATTGTCATTCTGAAGTTTCACACAAATTACGAAAACATATTAAAAAAATTTTTTACCCCTAATTAATATAATGTTTTATTCCCTCCGTTTCAATATGTATGATATTTTAGAAAAAAAAATATTTTACAATGTATGATGTTTTCAATTTTCAATGCAGTTTTTAAGAAATAATGATGATGAATTGTAAACTTCAAGACACATTAATTGGAAAATTATTTAGTGCAAAAAACAATGTATTAATAGATTAAAATTAATATGTTTTCTTAATATATGTAAAATTTTTAAAACATCATCCTCTATATATTAAAAGAGAAGCATTAGGAGGCCATTTTTGCTGATGTGTCAACACCAAATTTTTTTTTACAGCTTTTTTAAATAATTAAAATCCTCTAAATACTTACTCCTACTATTCTACTAGCCAAACATAATTATAATTATTCCTATTAAATTCAAATCTGAAAGTGTTAATGTTAATTACAAAATCAATTTCAGAATAACTTTAAATAAATCCGAATATCCAATATTAACTTCAAAAATCCATTTTGGCTAATTGAAATATAAACTAATTTCAATATAACGTATAAACTTATTATGGCTAATTAAAAATTCTTCTTTTAATTTCCAATCGAACTATAATGCATTTCACTCAGATTTCAAGATCAAAATAATTACTTTGCAAACTAAATCACATTACCATGTTCTACACTATCTAATAACATTAGAAAGGTACCGTGTTACATACATCTACTGCTATTGATCCGACTAGCAGTTTAATCAGCTCTGATATTGAGATTGTTTCAACCAGTTTCTCATACAAACCAACCCTGTCGAAATATTATCAATTAGTTATAATTATGCTGATCTTGGTGCTACCTCTTCTACATATGAACAAAGTCACACCCTGTGCTATATCAACGCTTAGGCCATCCTTAACCATGACATTCTTAGAGTGTCTTTAAATAAACAAATATTAAAAACACTATCTCTCTTCCTTTTACTCAACTTTATACCTTCTCTTTCATCTTTTTTTTCAATTTTATATCTTCTCTTTCATCTTTTACTCAAATTTTATTAATTTTATATTTGAACACACCCACAAACACTCATCAAAATGTCTTCCTATAGACACCCCCTCTCCAAAAATATCAACTATCTTCTCTCTTTACTCAAATTTTATTAATTTTATATTTCAATACACCTCACTATTTCAACCAAAAACACTCTTTTTCTTCCTTTTACTCAAATTTTAATAATTTTATATTCAAAGACACCCAAAATATGTCACCATTACTCTTGCTCTTAAAGAATAATAATTAACATAATCATTCACGTTTCTAAACAGATTTTATTTAGGTGTATAGTACATTACTTATTTGAGGCGGCATAAAGGAACAAAATCATACCTATTATAACAAATCTATTAAGGTAACAATCATAACTAACAAAATCATTCACGTTTCTAAATAGATTAAACAAAATATATTACATTACTTATTTGTTATTCTGTACATTCTGGGAATATTTACCTTATATTTTGATAACAATATCACTTCATTATCTTCTATATATTAAAGGTGATGCATTATTTATGATGTGTCAAACTCTCATTTTTTTAGATTTTTTATTTAATAAATTAAACTACTATTAACTCCTGCAATACTCATATCCAAACACTATACAAAAACATTATCCATATATCCGAATATAATTATTCAATATTGTGGGTGATTGGTTGGGCTTTAAGTCTTGTCTACAGCCTTAATTTTTCTTAAAGCATCATTATGTTACCAATCATGTTGTAACTTTAATTCTTTAAGTTTCAAACCTACATCTTTTGTTACCAATCATGTTTTTGCTTTAATTCTATAAGCTACATAATTTTTAATTTTTTTTTTAAATTTCTTTTGCTGTAACATGTACAATCTTACAGCCCCATTTTTATGGCTGTACACTTTTATTTTTTTTTAAATTATTTTTAAAAAATGGAAAAATCAAGATAAGCACATCGATTTACCTAATTGAAAAAGGTCTAACCTATATATATATATATATATGTGTATATTGCCGTCACAAAGGTTTGAAGAAACACGTCTTCTTATTTTCTCTTCACCACAAATCAAATCAGTGAGTCTCTTTTCTAGTTTATACAATTTTTTTTTGTTTACTTTTGTCTCCTAAATACTAAATTCACTACGTCCACAATTGACTATTCACCTATACCAAAACATAATAACAAACTAAATTGCCACATTTAAAAATTTAATTAAATGTCACTACTTATAGTCAAAAGAATATTATAACTACCTAATCTTATATATATTAAAGGATTTTTTTTTCACAATTTTGATAATGTTTTAAGCTCTTAAATTTTTTCACCTTTATAAAATAATAAAGTATCTTTATTTATTAACTCCTACTATCCTACTACCCAAACACTCTACAAATACACACTTTTTATAACCAAACATAATTAGAAAACAACTTTTTATGTAATCTACGCAACTTATCTACTAAATAACGCTAAAATAATAATTAATTTATAAGATTGGAAATTGGTGACAAGTTTATGGTTATATATGTAATCTTCCATTTTTTATCTTTGAATCATGTACCGCATCTTTGAAAAATATGTTTCGTTGGCTTCAATTTTTTTCACGGGTGGAATACATTTTATAAAACATAATCACAAATTTAAATATGTAAAGTTGAATCTAGATTCCGTATAATAAATCTATCAATAACTACAATTGATTATTTAACTAAACTATATTAATTTTGACATGATATGTATTTTATCTCGCGTATAACGTGGGTACTATTCTAGTACGTATTGAAACGGAAGGAGTATTTGATATGAATAATTAATAAGCTTAAAAGTAGGGATAAAATGGAAAAAATTAGTCATAAATGTGTATTGAAATTGCAAAATGACAAGTAATATGAAACAAAAAAAATTAAGGATAGAATGACAACTATTTTGAAACGGAAGAAGTAACAAGTATGTACCATCAAATTAAAATAATCAACAAAGTGTAAAACTGAAGATGGAACATACATTGTTTACGCAAGATATCACAAGAAGAATCATCTGAAATGTTTCATCCAGAAAACGGCTTTAAAATTCCTCGTTCTCTCATTCGATTCATGACTCTTGAAGCATCGTTTAGTTTATCGGCTCTCTCATACAAAGCCGCCACAACCAAATGCAATTCCTTGCTATTAACATTAGGATCAGATTCCAATCTCTCAAACAAAGATTCAACCATCTCGAAATCTTTCTTTGATGAGTATAAACTCAGCATTTGGAAATGCACTTCATCAGGGAAAACACATCCTTCTTCTTGCATTTCTCTGTAAACTGTATCCGCTTTTTCAAACTCTCTTTGTTTCCCGTACGCGTTCAGCACTATAGCTATTGCATTTGAATCCGGAAAGTAACCAGCGCTTCTCATTTTCTCAAACACGTCAATGACATTTACGTACCTTTGGTTTCTCGAGTAAAGATTGATCATACTACCAAATACCGATATGTCTTTTACCTCCCCTGATTCGAATGCTTGACGGAAAACCCATGTCGCCTCTTCCATTCTCCCGGCTTTAGCCAGAATGGTGATAGCGGTTTCCCTAGGGATGTTATCCGGTTGCTTTAGTTCGTGAAGCAAACGCTTAGCATGACCCATTAGACCAACTCTTTCATAAGCCACAATCATTGTTTGATATAGAACTTGATCGATTTCTACACCCGAGCTCCTCAGCTTCTGAAACAGCATCGCAGCTCGGTCCAATTTGCCAGCTTTTCCCCATATTGATATAATAGTTGAGTAAGTAATGGCGTTAGGTTCAATTCCTTGGCTCTGCATTTCTTGAACAAGATTTGTAGCCTTTTCGTGCTCCAGAGTTTTCCCATAGATCTTAATCATAGTGTTGTAAGTAACAACGTTCTGTTCAATGTCTTTCCTCTGCATTAACCTGAAAAGATGAATGGCTTCACCAAAAAGCTCAGCCTCACCGTAAACACGAAGGATAGTGTTGTAGCTAACAACATTTGGTTCGATATCCATTTTCCTCATACTCCAAAACAACCTATCAGCTTCTTTCACCATGTCAAGCTGACCATAAACATCGATCATTATATTGCAAGTCGTGAGATCCAATGGGCAATTCACCTCTTTCATCTCTGCGAAAACCGATAAAGCTTCTAAGAACTTCTGGTTCTCCACATAAACACTCAAAAGCGTGGAGTAACTAACTGTGTTTGGTGAAACACCAGCTTCTTTCATCTCCTTTATAAGCAAACGCGCCTCTCTGAACAATTTGGCTTTTCCATAAACATTGATCATCGAATTATACGCGACAAGATCAGGCGTAATACCGGATCTTTTCAACCTCGAGAAAATCGAAATAGCCTTTGAATAATCACAAAGCCTCCTAGATAGCTCAATGAGATTACTATACAAAACAAGGTCACCTGAAACACGATCTTGCTCCATCTTTTGAAGCCAAGCCAAAGCCGAATCAAACATACCCTCTTTACCAAACGAAGTAATTAGCGTCGAATAAGTATATCTATCAGGCGAAAGAGCTCTCTGACGCATTTCGTCGAACAGTCCGTGTGCAATATCAAATTGCTTAGCCCTTAACACATTTCGAAGAACGACGTTGTAAGCGAAAACCGAAGGTGTGTATTTAGCTTCCTCATGAACCCAATCGAGCAATGCAAGTGATCTCTGCCAATCTTTTTCACGGGAAAGAAGAGATACCATAAAACGTATAGACAATTGTCTGTCTTTATACAGAGAAAGTAGAGAAAAAAGCTCTTTTTCGTTCTGGGTTTGGTGAATTGAAGCTAGAAGCTCGTCCATGTCGACTTTGTGATCGAGAAAAGCAGATCTTTGATACCTCCGATGTTTCGTTGAGGAGTTCTCCGGTTCTTTTCTCCATACGGTTTTGGTTTGTGAAGAGGATGATGAAGAAGAAGCAGAGACTGTGAAGATGAGATTGCGTTGAGAAGGAACGGTGAAGAAGGGTATGGAGGTGTAAATATGAGGTCTGGATGGAAGAAAAGGTGAAGAAGATGAAGCAATGTCTATATACATCTTCCAAATTCAGATTTTTTCCAAGCTTTTTAAAAGAGACGTTATCTTATGTATATCTACTATGCAGAAACAACCATTATCGATGATTCGATGTCACGTGTACACTGAGAATCAAAACGACGACGTTTACTGACTTTTTTTTTCTTCGGTTTACAAGGATATGATTTTTTTTTTTTTTTTTTTTCAATACATTCATCACGGCAAGACCCAACAAGTAAATAAAGGATATGATCATATGACTATGAATCTATGATGTACCTATATTTCTCACTTATCTATCTATGAATCTCATTTTTTCATTACCACTTTACATTTTATTCGCTTGTACTCTTAAGATGCTTATAAAGATATATAATTGGGAAAATATCACTATTTTTATTTTTAACGAGTGAGTTCAGAATCTAAAATTTCCAATATAAACGATACATTTTAAAAAGATTTTAAACCTTAAAAATAAACGTTGTCTTAAATATCTATTGAACTTGATTTTGGTCGCATATATAGTTCGATTTTATTGGTACAGGCTTCCAACTGACGGTCTCTTATTACCTTTTGTGAGATTCTTCCGTCTAGTCGTCTAAGGGATGCTCAAGGTATTAACTTTCGAAGTCGTTATATCAACAAGTGAGACAAGATGAAGAAATAACTAACAATGGTTTATGACTTTTGGTTAGCCCGATTTTATGGTGTTTGATCTATTATTGTTTTCATGTTTCTTTATTTTCCTGATATATATCGGATATACTCTTTTAGTCACCTATTAGTGTGCATTCCAATCGTTTGCTCATTATTCGATTAAAATCTATTCAGTTTTAAAAAAGAAAACCACCTACCCCAACCAACATCAATATAACTATCAAATTTCAGATTGTTTCGTATGTTACATACTAAAAGGAAAAAAAATAACCTTATACAGTAGAGTAACTCTCTTTCTAATATAGCGGCTTTCATAGCTTTGAGAGAGTCCTCCATTTCATCACAAAGCTTGTGAGGATTTGGTACGACCTTAGGATCAACCCCTATCGATATTACCATCTTATCCGCGTAACTTAAGAAATGTATTGTTAATGCCTATAAAAGAAAAAAGAGAACATTATATGAGCCATATAATATTTTTTCCTTAGAAAAAAAAAACATTATATGAGAAGGTAAGGAGAAGAATAAAACCAATTAATAAGTTATATTTTACAACAAGAGATACGTACATGAGTGAGTCCATAGACACTTGGAGCAATATAAGCAATCTCCTGGCCATGGAAACTGATTTCTTCCCTAGGTCCAACCATGTTTGAAATGGATGTGGTCGTGCTCGAAGAAATTCGTGTGAGTAATATCGCACCTACCTAAAATAACAAGAGCTAATTTTATGTTCAATAACAACAACATTGAGCTCACCTGATCAACTCATATACCTTAGTTCCAAAAGTATTGTAGATGAATTTGGTGCTCGAATATGCCAAAAGAAGCTAGAAGTGAATGTTTTTTCCGATCCATAGTTGATTTAGCTTTTGTTAGATACACCAATGGATCAATCTCTAAACCGATTGAGATCGGAAAGCCAATAGAGCTGAAGTAGTTTCCCTATCTACATTTCGAATTCTTGGCCATCATATCTGCCAATGGCTTCACACATGTTTTTGCCTTGTGTTACAATAGATATAAATGTGACAAAAGGTTGATTATTTCTAATTTTGGATGTTTCTAACCTGGATTCCAATGTCTGACCTTAGGTTTACTAAAACACCTGCCGTAAGTCGTATTTTACCAGGAAAATTGCTCAGATACCGTGAAAGAGCGGCTTGTGTAAATTCGAGTAGAACATCATTGATACTGTGGTGACAAACAGAAGAAGAAGAAAAAGAGAAACCATCAAAAATAGTTATTATTAGCTTCAATATATAAATCAACATGAAAAACGTACCATGTTCAATTTTTTTACACAAATTTAAAGAAAAAAAGGGCTCAAATTTTTTATTTTTTTAGGTATATACGGAAAATAGCCCAAAAAAAATTATACTAAAAGGGCCCAAAATTTATTTGTTTTCTCCCTAGCCCTTAAAAGTTTTGAGACGGCACTGCACGGTCTTATGCTTTTTTAGCACATACGTCTTAAAAGTTTTGAGACGGTACTACACGGCACTGCACGGTCTTATGCTTTTTTAGCACATACGACTAAGAGAGACATGAGGGATGTTCCATCTCCTAATGAATGGTGAGATCTTATTACACAAACTGCTTCTGCATCAGATGTTTTGATGTTGAGGATATGAATGTCCCATAAAGGTTTTGACTTATCAAGAGGAAGCACGGTGAGACGCGAAACGTAGTCTTCAACAAAACTTTCCCCATCTTCGCCTATATCTTCCGGGTCCTGATCTACTACAATTACATGGTCTTCGACATTGACTTGAGTCTTAATCCAACTTATACCATCTTCAGACTATATATGAAAAGTTGGAGATTAAAACACTTATAAAGTTTCAATCTAATGAATCAGTTTTTTGTATAGTACAATAAGTATATTTGTTACCAATTTGCTTGAAAATCGAGGATGCTTGGAAACATTATGGTTCAAGCTACTTCGAATGACGTCAGCATTGATCTTACTTTTGAAACCGATCATGGTGACAATGCAGCACTCTTTTCCCGGCAATTGGAACACACGAGCGACCGGTTTTCCATCTTCTTCTTCCACCTGACTTATTGTTTTCTTGTGTGTTTTGAGTAAAACTTGTTCCATGTGTTTGAGGACGATAGATTGTGAAATCTAAGGGATTCAAAGTGGTGTGATATAGCATGTGTAGAAAACGCCTAATGATAAGATCTAGTCTTTGTAAACAATATAATACATGTGCAGTTCATGAATACAGTTAATCGTTGACCAAATAATTTATTTTTTAAACCAGTCTTCAGTATTAAACTTTGTTTGGAATCCCACTAGCGTGAATTAGGAGTTCGGTCTGGATCTAGTGATTTTTTAAAAAAATTGGATATAAATCGAGGAATATTTGGGAAATAATATTTTTGTACTGTTTATATTTTATCAAACATTTTCATAATTCTAATATGTCACATACATGTATATGTGTTATTAAATTATTAAAGTTATATTAGAACATAATTTGATCCCGCCAATTTTAAATGAGCTCTCTACTATGCTTTTTTTTGCCCTCGAGTTTAATTAATATTAAAATAATCACAGCTATACCCCAAAAACAAAGAATGACGGTAAATAATGTGTAAATATGTAGAAATTGTCTGGCCTGCTTTAAAAGTTAAATAGGCCAAAGCCCAATAAAAAAAACTTAATAAGTAAACTCACGTGAATAACACGGGTTCGAGTTCTTCTTCCTCCTAAATGCTTGGACTAATTACGACGGTGATTGTATGATGTTACTGTAAACCTTTTATTGTAGAGATTTTGGTTGTAGAAACTATGACTGTAATTATAAATATTAATAAAAATTTGATTGATAATTAAAATTGTAGACTTTAATTTATTAATTTGTGGAAACCCTGAAAAAGTATCGTAATTAATACGTTCGCCCTAACCGCTCAAAAAAACGAAAAGAAAAGAAAAAAGCGATCTTTGTTGGTTCTCGGCCGATGGCCGGAGGCTCTTCTAGCTCCGCCATCGGTCAGGTCTAGCTTAACATATCACCACCCTGCCTAGGATGTTATTACAAAAGATATAACTTGAAAACACCACTCTTTTATATTTTTGGTTTTCGAGTTTGAAAACTTTTCGATCCACTCCTAAGTACTTCCTCTGTTCCACTATATACGTTTTTTATTTATTTAAAAGCGCAAAGCGAAGTTTAAAAATGACATATATACTAGTATCAATTTTAGATTGTTTCGCATGTTTGCAAATTAAGAAAAAAAAATTCAATACATTAGAGTAACTCTCTTTCTAAGAGAGCGGCTTTCATAGCTTTCAGAAAGTCCTCCATTTCATCACAAAGCTTTTGAGGATTTGGTATGACTTTAGGATCAACCCCTATCGATATTACCATCTTATCCGCGTAACTTAGGAAATGTATTGTTAATGCCTACAAAAGAAAAAGAGAACATTATATGAGAAGGTAAAGAGGAGAAGAATAAAACCAAATAAGTTATATATTGCAACAAGAGATACGTACATGAGCGTGTCCATAGACACTTGGAGCAATATAAGCAATCTCATGGCCATGGAAACTGATTTCTTCCATAGGTCCAACCATGTTTGAAATGGATGTGGTCGTGTTCGAAGCAGCTCGTGCAAGTAATATTGCACCTACCTACAATCAAAAGAGTGTAATATTAAGTTCAATAACAACAAAACTTTGTTTTTGCTAAACTAATAACAACAAAATTGGGCTCTTCTGATCAATTCATATACCTTATTTCCCAAAGTATTGTAGATGAATTTGGTACTCGAATATGCCAAAGAAGCTAGATTTGAGTGTTTTTTCCGATCCATAGTTGATTTAGCTTTTATTAGATACACCAATGGATCAATCTCTAAACCGATTGAGGTCGGAAAGCCAATAGAGCTAAAGTAGTTACCCCATCTACATTTTGAATTCTTGGCCATCATATCTGCCAATGGCTTCATACATATTTTTGCCTTGTGTTACAATAAGTATAATTGTGACAAAAGGTTAATTAAATCTAATTGGATAGGTTTCTAACCTGGATCCCAGTGTATGGCCTTAGGTTTACGAAAACACCTACCGTAAGTCGTATTTTACCAGGAAAATTGCTCAGGTACCGTGAAAGAGCGGCTTGTGTAACTCCGAGTAGAACATCATTGATAGTCTGGTAACATACACAAGAAGAACAAAAAGAGACACCCTCAAAAATAGTTATTCATGACTAGCATCCATATATAAGTCAACACGATAACATACCATGTTCATAACTTCCTTTATATTTTTTATGTCATCCAATGAGACAATCCGATGACAAAATTTCTTTGGATTACTCTCGACACCAACATCACCTTTTAGAGGCGTTTTTGTATCCTTCAAGAACAATATAATCGCCAAGGCCAACAAAATATCCACTAGAGTGTTCCAAATCAATCTCGCTGAGGAAAAGATCGCTAGTATAGACCTTAAGAACCATGATCCTTTTTCTTTGTGCACTATTTTACGCGGTTTATGAACAGGAATACTAGGGAATGTGTCGAGGACTGATGTTTTTTTAGTACATGCAACTAGGAGAGACATGAGGGATGTTCCATCACCTAATGAATGGTGAGATCTTATTACACAAACTGCTTCTGCATCAGATGTTTTGACGTTGAGGATGTGAATGTCCCATAAAGGTTTTGACTTATCAAGAGGAAGCATCGTAAGACTTGAAACGTAGTCCTCAACGAAATTTTCTCCATTTTCACCGATCTCTTTGGGGTCTATATCCACTACATGTACATGGTCTTCTACATTGACTTGAGTCTTAATCCAGCTAATACCATCATCAGACTATATAAAAATGGAGATCATAACAATAAAAAGTTAAATCCAAAGAATCATTTTGTGTATGTATATAGTACATTAAAGTATAGTTGTTACCAATTTGCTTGAAAAACGAGGATGTTTGGAAACATTATGGTTCAAGGCACGTAGAATGACGTCAGCATTGATCTTGGTTTTGCAACCGATCATGGTGACAATGCAGCAGTTGTTGCCCGGCGATTGGAACACACGAGCCATTGGGCTGAGCGGTTCTCCATCTTCTTCCTCCACATGACTCATTGTTTTCTTGTGTTATTTTGGTTTACGGTTGGGGTCAAACTTTGTACCATCTGCTTGAGAATTAAAAGATTGTGAAATAGAGGGATTGGCCACCGACAAGAAGATAAGGATAATGTTATGTGTATTGTGTAACGTGTGCCGAAACGTAAGGCAATTAATTCAAGTTTGGAAATAAATTTCGCAATAACTAGCTTCCTCACCTAATTATTGCACAATATCCTATACAATCCAAATAACAAATTTTTTTAAAGGTTAAATTGACTATGGTGGACTAAACCATTTTCAGGAAATGGTTGATTTGACTGTGACAGAGTAAACCCTTTTCGGACTATACCGTTCTATTTTTGGGATGGTTTAAGTTTAACAAATATTGTTCCCATATATGTAAGAGGAAAACATTTATTTTACAAATCAAACAAACTTATTTTTTAGATGAAATTCTTTCGTTCCTTTTAACGCCAATTATGCAGTTAGACCTAGCATCTGTTTCTGTAACAACATAGTAAATGTGCATTTCAAGGAATGCAATTAATGGCGTTGACTAAATAATGTATTTTAAAAATACTCCCTCTCCCTCTGTCCCATTATATAAAATGTTTAAGAAAATTGTTTTTGTTTCATTTTATAAGATGTTTTACTAGTATCTATGTAGATTTTAATATTATTTGTACTTTTGACCTTTTAAATTATGCAGATTTGTATATGATTGGTTGAATTATATTTATAACTAATTATTAAATAATACTCCTTGTTTATATATTTTTTTTCTTGATTCCAGCGCATTCAACCAAAATATCTTATAATATGGGACGGAAGGATTATTTATAATTAGAGAAATTTGATTCTATATTACCTAATGAACATTTAATTCATTATCAACATACAATAAATTAAAATATAGTAATTAACAATATCATGTTTGATTTTAACAATAGCATGTCTTGATGTTTTATTTTTACCCATAATGAAAAATAATACTAAATAAAAACTATAATACATCGTCTCTTTTTTTCCATCATTTCTTCCTCTTCTTCTTTCATCATGCATCTTCCTCTTCTTCTTCCATCGTCTTTTCTTATTTTCCTTTTCGCATCGTTTCTTCTTCTTTTCCTTCTAACAAAAAGACCATAATTGATCTCGTCTTTCTTTGGTCATCCATCTAGCTAACCAATTTTCTATCCTTTTGTCTTATCTCGTTACCATGGATAAAAAATTTCTAATTATAGATTAAGATAGTTTTTATTCTCCTCCGTTAAACTCTCTACTGTCGTCCCCTCTCCTAGTCAAACCGAGTTGCCGTTAGAGATCGATATAATTAACTATGTTTGAAAATCAGTATAATAAGTAATTATATTTATGATAATAGTTAACTATGTATGTTATTCTTTTTCATCATGTAAACTATAATAGGTAATTATTATGTTTCCGATAATAGTTAACTATGTGTGTTATTCTTTTTCATTATGCAAAATATAATAAATAACTACATTTAACTATATTTGTTTACATAAGTACACTATTACAAAAACATTTTCATATAGTCAACTATATATATTATAAAATCGGTAGAGTAAACAATTATACTCTAAAAATAGTAAATTATGTTTATTTTCTTAAAATAGTTAACTGTATTTTAAGTAGTTACAAAATAGTGTAAGGTAGCAATAACTCTCCTTTTTTTATATTAAACTTTTTTGGAGCTAGAATAAACTTGCTATTTGCTATCATGGTATCAATAAGGCCTTGATTGGTATGGCTCATAGTAGAGCAGTAGAATGAAGTAGCATTAGCAATATGCTACTGGAGCAGTATGCTCTGATTAATATGCACATTTTAAATGATTAGTAGAGTTCTAAATAACTAGATATAAAATTAAATAAATTATTTTATTATATTTAGTTATATGTATTCTAATACATTATATATATATACTAGTCATAAAATATAACATCATTTTTATTTAGTTACTTTTTTTTATTAAATTAGTATTTTATTATAATACTATTTAACAAATTTATGAAAAATAAACTAATAGTAAATATTAGGTTTTAGTTTAATATAAATATAGTTATAAAATTAAAACATAAGTTTTTTATACCATTTAAAATTTAAATTATATTTAACTGAATTATTGTTTTATTATTATATTATTTTAAAATAATAGAACCAATAAAATAATGATAAATATTAACTAAAATATCTAAAAAACAATATAATTCGTTTTTGATCTTATATAAAAAATAGCTATTTAATATTTTTTAATAATATCATAGGTCAATGCTCTAAAAAAACTTCTATTTGAGAGCATTGAGGGGTAGGTTACATGGAAACTCCGTCCGAAAAGCGTTTCCTGTTTCAGAAACGTTTCAGAAACCGAAACTCTTGGAAACTCCACGGAAACGCGTTTTCTAACAAAATTTAATTTGGAAACATGTTTCCTAAAATATTTTAATTTGAAAACTCGATGAAAACTTTAATTTCGTTTTGGAAACGTGACGGAAACTCGTTTCCTAGAAATCTCAAATTGGAAATATGACAGAAGTGTTTGACTTTGTTTTGGAGATGCGATGAAAAATTGTTTCTTATGTAATAATTAAATAGTTTGGAAATGTAGGGATATATTTAGTATTTTTATAGGTTTAAAACAACAAAATTATGAAAGATTGCGTTTGTATATAGGTTGAAAACAACAAAAGTATTATACTTTTTGTTTTTGTTAAGCTATTTAATATCATGTATATAATAGTGTTGTTTAAATTTTTTTATATATTGTATTTGATGATGTTGATTCATATATATATATATATGCGCATTTCCAAAACGTATCCGTTTCCTAAATTTTTTTAAAAAATCGTTTCCACGTTTCCAAACGTTTCGTTTCCACGTATCCGTTTCCGTTTTCATGCAACCTAGATTGAGGGTAAGAGCATTTGGAGAGCATTAGGAGTTAGTTACTAAATGTTCTGGTTAATACTTGGTCAACAAATCAAATTTGAATAATTAAAAACATGATGCTCATTTAAATACTGTGCCAATCAAGGCCTAAACTCTCCTCCTTTAATGTTTATGAAGATCAATCTACATATACTGTTCGTGATCTTGTGAAAAAATTAAAATTCTTTACTATCCTTTTATTTTTGCATTTGAATAAAACTCATATGAGCTATATGAGCTATCTATTGTATCAAACTCTTTTAGTTATTTGATTAAGTTCTTATAGAGCATGAATAAACACTTATTTGGTTTTGTTAACATGTGGCATGGGAAAGAACTCGAAGGAGAACCCGAAGAAATCGAGGACATTACACTATTCAAAGTGGTAGGCTATGGTTTGGTTAAGCATTTTAGTCATCAAGAAAACAACCTAAGACTCATCAAAGATGGTGATATTTGGGATGAAAAAATACGCTGTGAAGCATGCGTACTTCCTATCTATTCTTCTCCATTCTATAGATGTGTGCAATGTCATTTCGTTGTTCACAAAATATGAGCTAAATTCACTACAAAACCCCTATTCCGAGGGATTTCCGACGGTTTCGGTCCGTCGATTCTATCTCGTCGGAAAAACCTGACGGATTTCCGACGGAACAGGGAGAACCAAAATCCGTCGAAACTCCGTCGGAAGTCCGTCGACGATTGGAATCCGACGGACTTCCGATAGAAATTTTTACCGACGGATTTCCAACGACGGTGGTGACCGACGGATTTCCGACGGCAGCTTTTACCGACGGATTTCTGACGGCCACGCAAACCGACGGATTAATTATTTAAAAAAAAAGATTTTTAATTAAATATATTAAATTAAATAAAAATTAAATTAAAATAAAATTAAAATAAAACAAAATTTAAAATTAAATTTTAATATTTTGAAAAGTGATTTAAACATTTAAATATTACATAAAGTAAAGTCTACTGGGACTGGTTACGGAAGAACTCGTTCATCTTTTCTTCCATTGCCCGAATGCGTTCTACATCTTCTACGCGTTGTGCCTCCATCATGCTCATGCGCTCGAGAAGTTCGGCGTTCTGTGCCCTCAAACTACTATCTGCGTGAAAGCGGTATGAATTAACGGATGTGGAGGAACTGTCTTCCGGGAGGCCAAAGACACGACCTTTGTTCTTAGGCGTAACCTACGATAAAAAATAAATCAATCAATGTTATAACTTATTAGTATTAAAATTTATTTTAAATTTGTTTAAATTTGACAGTGTTACTAACCTCATAGGTGAACTCGTTGATCTTCTCGAGTGGAACTTCGGTGGCCGGCGGAGTTCCTTCGACGATCGGTTGGGATTGGAGGTACTCCTCACCGAGCTTCTCCACGCTTTCCACGATTTCACGAGCATGTGCATCTTGAATTTCACCAGTCTTTCTGTTTGTGTGCGCATCTTTGATCAAATCAAGATGTGACGGACGCACACCGGTCTTCTCAAACTGTTGGCATAGATAAGGAAGGAAATATGATAGGGGTTATAAATTTTTTTTTGAAAAAATTAGAAAATTACCAGTTTTTCAGCACGTGACGCTTTGCTCGTTGCTCCGAGGTTATGGGTCGCCGGTCCCTTCCCCTTCCGCTGGCTTTTCCGGTTAGTCGAGTTTTTTCCTGAGTTCGCTTGAGTGTCCTCCCGTTCCCAATGGGCAAGTAGTCCAGCCCATAATGTTGGGTTATTTTTCATAACCCGAGGCACCTTTCCTTCTTTGAACCACATGGCCTTCCACTTGTTCATCTTCCACGAGTACTTTCGACCGGCCTTTTTGTCGAAATGCTGTCGGACCAAAGTAGTCAACTGTGGGTCCCAAGTAAATTCTTGCTGAAAAAAAAACCGTACCCAAATTAGTATTGACAATTTGAATGGAAAATAAAATCTACATTCTTAATTTAGGAAAAAAATCATGCCGAAACCAGGTGTCCTGGTCTGCCACCGGCATCGAACTGTATGTGGGATACGGTTTAGTTATCAAGCAATTGATCATTGCGTTGATAGAACTCGTAATCCCGTTTCCCGAATATTGAAACCTAAACAATATTTAGTTAAATATTTTATTAAGTTAATATAATCAAATACATTTTTAAATAAAACTTACCAGGTCGTGTTAGGTAGCAAGTCAGGATCTAGGCGAGTCAACCTATCCCGTCCGGGTTGCGAAACAAACTCCTCAATGCTCATGGCCGTGGGAGCTGAGGGCGATGTACCCATAGGAGGAGACGGGTGTGGGGGATTCAAACCGCTAGTGTCGGGGATATGCGACTGACTCCCACTCCGACCTCCCCTAGTGGAAGTACCGGATCCACTAGAGTGATGAAATCGCCCATAGTCCCTAAGATTGCCAAAATTTTTACATACCTTTGAAATTTTCTTACATATATAAGTTTAAATTTTAAATTTTAAATTAATAATCTATATTACGGATTTACATATATATATATACCTGTAAATTTAAATCTTAAATTTTAAATATAAATTTAAAATTTATAATCTACATTACGGATTTTGAGTTTTTGGGAATTTGTGATTTTGAAATTTTGAGATTTCGGAATTTAGGGATTTATGGGAATTGGGGACTTTGAGATTTTGGGATATTGAGATATTGGGAATTAGGGATTTTGGAATTTAGGTATTTAGAGATTTTGGGAATTTGGGATTTTGTAATTTAGGGATTTATGGAATTTTGGATTTTTAGAATTTTGGATTTAGGGAGTTAGGGATTGTGGGAAATTGGATTTCGGAATATAGGTATTTAGGGATATTTAGATTTTTGGATTTTAAAATATCGAGATTTAGGGATTTAGAGATTTAGGAATTTTCGGGAATTTGGGATTTGATAATTTAAAGTTTTAAATATTTAAGAATTTTAGAGAATTTGAGATTTTGTAATTTAAACAAATTAAAGAATTAGTAAAATTTCAACAATTTAGAATTTTATAATTTATTCATATTATAAATCTTTATAAATTCCTAAAAACCACAAATACTTATTAAAATGGAAAATAATTTTATAAACCCGAAAAGTCACTAAATCACAAAATTTCTAAAATTCAAAATTTTTCTTACTCTCTAAATTCAATAATTCTTAAATTACAAAATTCCTAAATTCCTAACTCCCTAAATCCCTTAATCCCTAAATTTCGAACATCCTACATCCTTACATCCCTTAATTTCTACATTTCTATCATCCTAAATCCTTACATCCCTTAATTTATAACATCCTAAATCTATCAAATTCTAAAAATACATCTCTAAAATTCATAATTTCTAATTTTCTAAACAAGCCTAAAATGAACAAAAACTTACATTGGATTCATGATTTGGTGATAGAGATTGAGAATGGGGTTGAATTTGATGTTGGTTATGCTTTTCCGGCGAGACTTCTGCGTTTTCCGGTGATATGATTTTATTTTTCTCCCAAATTCCGTCTGTCTCCGCGAAGGAGCTGAGCCTGGTTTTATTACAGGTTTCCTACGTAATTCCGACGGAATTCCGACGGATTTTCCCGCTTTTTCGATGAGATCGAAGTTGTTTGGGCGACAGAAATTAGGGTTTTCCGTCGGAAATCCATCGGTATTTATGACGGATTTCCGAGGGATTTTAATTTTTTTAATCTTTCGGAAATCCATCGGTATTTATGATGGATTTCCGAGGGATTTACAAAACAAAATTTAATAACAGATAAAAAACAAAATCCATCGGAAATACGTCATAAATTCCGACGGATTTCCGAAGGATTTTAATTGTTTTTATTATATTTCTGCGGAAATTTAATAAAAGATTTACAAAACGAAATTTAATAACAGATAAAAACAAAATCCGTCGAAATTTAATTATTTTAAATTGTTAAAAACATATGTCTCTGTATCCACTCCAAACTTACCATTTGTTAGAACCAGAAACTTTTCTTTCCCTTTTGTTTCTTTGGTGGAGAATCTAAATATCCGTCACAAAATTCCCTTTTGATTGCATCAACATCTACATTTAAATTGGAGCTTTCTGGTCTTTTGGCAAATTCATAATCATAGTAGTGATCCTTACATTTATTTTAAGTACTTCCACCGTAAGTATTTGACTTTTCAATCAATTGAGATGGTTGTACGTCTTCGAGAACACGCTTCTGGTCAGGACATTCTGCCTGCTTATCATATTTGGGACTCAAAACATTGGGAAGAGAGCATGAATCAGCTTCCCACGAGTATGTGGGTATTTCTTTAGTATATTCGTCGCACTGAGATTGAGTTTTCCACGAGAATTTTGGAATGTGTTGGATGGTTGGCAAGCACTGGCTGTCCGGCACTATTGTTGATGAAGAATCTTCAATATGGATTGGTGAGCACGTATCAAATTCCCACGAGTAAGTGGGTATCTCTTGAGTGAATTCGTCGCATTGAGTTTCGGTTTCCCATGAGTATTTTGGAATTTCTAGGTGGTTTGCCACGATTTTTGATTTATAGTCTTCATTAGGAGAGTTAGAAGACATTATTTTGTGTTATTGATAGGTGTAGAAGATATACACTTCATCATATGTATTTATAGTAGAAGTTATATGTTTAAACGTAAGTAAAACCATATCCACAAATAATGGAGATAGTACGAAACTTTGTAGTCCACAAAAGTTGTTTTGTCTTTGCATATTGTGTTGTCAAATCACGAGAATCGATCTGAGGCGTAGTCATTTTTCAGCCATATCTGAACCATTAAAACGAGTTGTCACATCTGCGAAAAATACTCAGATTGTCTTCCACAATTGGATTTGTTAATGAAATTTAAAATATTGCAAATTTTGGTCTACCATTAAGTACATTATATTAGAGGGAACACATAGATGTTAGAGTACAACATTCATAAACAAACATTTATTCATAAATTATTAATCTGAATCTCCTGATGAACCTTCACTAGGGATGGAGTCTGAATCGTTGTCAAATTCTTCACGTGTTTCCTCTTCGTCCGAATGAACTAGATCATCGCCGATATGTGTGACATCAATGACAAGGTCAATGTTATCCATCTCCTCAACATGCGACATTTGTATACTTCTCGATACTTGTAGAGCATCATGTTCTGGAACTCCATATATTTTCCCTCTCGGATTAATTGGAGTTACTGTGATCCAAGGATCTGTCCGATAGGAAACTCGATGATATGGAATGTAGCAAACCTATTAATAAATAGTAGATATTGTTAATATACAGGAATAACAAAACCTAACGTATGAGTATGTAGGAAAACCTATTATTGTATTGATACCTGGTCTGCTTGAGACGCAAGGATAAATGGATCGTAATGCTATAGTTTCCGGCTTGAATTTATTGAAATAACACCAAAAGGTTCAATTCGAACCCCACGACCATTGGATGGATCATACCAATCGCACATAAACACAATGCACCTCAAGTCCAACATTCCTGGATAGTGGATTTCCAACATTTCTTTTAAAATGCCATGGTACATGGTATCACCTGATTGCGCCGAAATACCATTGTCCGAAGTTGGCCTTTGACATCCTTCCTCACGAATCCTGAACGAATATCCCCTAGTGCAAAGTCTGGGATATGAAGTCGCGGTGCTGCGTAAACCATGAGCAAACTCCACTAACCATATCGGGAGGGTTTGACCACTTGCTAAACCTTCGGAAACCTAAAAACAATATAAGTAAGAAATCAGTAACATATGAACTTGAAAACCTTAAAAAGTAAGAGTAAGGAATTATATTAAACTTACATAAAATTTCAACCACTCCGGGAATTCTTCATCTTTTAAGACAGCCAGTTCGAAATCTGTCTTATCAGCATGGTAAGTTTGTACTAGGGACATGTAAATCCTGTAACATAACAATTGTTGTTAGATGAAGACAAATAATTCCACAAATTTAGTATGACAAATGGTGTACCTTTCATACTCCACAAGTTCGTCACAATTTTTTAGGATATATGTATGCAAATGTGTGACCTCTTGTGGTGATAGTATGCATTTCTTCCCTTTTCCACTTACGCGACCAACTTGGGCAAACAACTCATGTACAACCACGGGATACACTACTTTCTCACCTCTATCATCATGTCGCGCCGGCCGTCTACCCTTAGTCCGAACATCCGAAGGAAAGTAATACTCGACAAAGTGTGATACTTCTTCATTTAGACTTTGTGTAACAATAGATCCCTCAACCTTGCTCAATTTTTTAACTTTTTTCTTCAGGTGGAACATGTAACGCTCGAACGGATACATCCATCGGTATTGAACAGGGCCTCCTAATGCTGCTTCTCGTGGGAGGTGAATAGGAAGATGTTCCATAACATCAAAAAATGACGGTGGAAATATCTTCTCAAGATTACAAAGGAGTACCGGGATGTTGTCCTCTAAATTACGGATCCCGTCCGCTGTTAGTGTCCGTGAACATAAATCTCGAAAGAAAGCCCCAACTCCTACAAACGAAAAGTAAACAAGTTAGTACATATATAGTAACATTATATTAGTAAGAAACTCACGGGAGTACGAAATATACCTCCAATTGCTTGATGGATGTCTTTTGGAAGAAGATAAGCAAATGCAAATGGAAGAAGACGCTGCATCACAACATGACAATCATGACTCTTCATTCCAATAAACTTCCCATCCGTCGAATCCACGCAATTACGCAGATTAGATGCGTAGCCGTCAGGAAATTTAACAAATTTTTTTATCCATTCAAAAAAAACTTCTTCCTGACCCGCGTCTAACCGGTACCAGGCATCGGCAATCTACCATTAGGCAAAACATGAAGAGATGCCCTTGAACAAATCAATGGCAAGTCTAATCTAGACTTCCAGTTGTCTTTTGTCTTTCCTGGTACATTTAAAATGGTGTTCATGATGTTGTCAAAGAAATTCTTTTCAACATGCATGACATCTAGATTATGCCGCAATAGATGGTCTTTCCAATAAGGCAAATCCCAGAAAATACTTTCTTGTGCCAATTGTGATATTCCCCACAACCGTCGACGGGGTGATGGCCATTACCCCCACATTCAGGAGTTCGCTCTGCACCAAAATCTTGTAACTGTTCCAATATGCTGCGACCATCTATCTCAGGAGGTGGACCATGTAACACTTGTAAATTCTTCCTGAAATGTCTTCTAGACCGACGATATGGATGATTTGCCGGTAAAAAACACCTATGGCAATCAAACCATGAAGTCTTCCTTCCGTGCTGCAATTGGAATGCTGAAGTATTGTCTTGGCAATAAGGACATGCCAATCTTCCATGCGTTGTCCATCCAGATAACATACCGTATGCCAAAAAATCGCTTATGGTCCACATAAGAACCGCACGCATGTTGAAATTCTGCTGGATTGAAACATCAAATGCCTCAACACCATGCTCCCACAACATCTGCAACTCATAGATCAATGGTTGGAGGAATATATCGAGTGACCGTCTTGGATGATCTGGCCCGGGAACTAGAAT
This sequence comes from Arabis hirsuta, assembly GCA_964056655.1. NCBI lineage: Eukaryota > Viridiplantae > Streptophyta > Magnoliopsida > Brassicales > Brassicaceae > Arabis > Arabis hirsuta. Next base: position 22,090,922 of record OZ053313.1, on the reverse strand, counting down.
TGAGAGAAACAGGAACTCTCGCCGCATGCACATAGAAGGAGGCAAATTGTAAGGTGTTACGATGACCGGCCACAATGAATATTTTCTTCCATACGTTCCAAATGGGTTGAAACCATCAGTGGATAAGCCGATGTATACATTCCGTCGTTCATATGCAAAATTTGGATATACGGATTGAAAGTGTTTCCACGCTTCCGCGTCAGAAGGATGCGTAATATCTCCATCTTGACTATGCTCTGCATGCCATATCATAGCCTTAGCTGTGCGTTCTGATTGATACAGCCTCTTCAATCTCTCTGTTAATGGTAAATACCACATCCGTTTGAATGGAATCTTCACTCTGCCACATGTGTCCTGGAACCGTGGTTTACGGCAAAATTTACATTTCTTTCTGTTCTCATCTTCTCTCCAGTATAGCATACAGTTGTCGATGCACACATCTATTATCTGGTAGGGCAAACCAAGACCGGCAACAAGTTTCTGGACCTCGTAGTATGATGCTGGACAAAGATTATCCTCTGGCAAAACATCTTTCACAAACTCGGCGAATGCATCAACACATTCTTCGGACAAATTGTAATCAGTCTTCATGTTCATCATCCTACTAGCAGAAGATAACGGTGAATGACCTTCCCTACAACCGATGTATAGTGGTTGCTTTGATGCGTCTAACATATCAAAAAACCTTCGAGATTCTAAATTAGGTTCTTCAACCCTATCACCCTCATAACCACCCGACTGCAAATTCTCTCTAAACGCATCGTTAACCATCGCAACCGTACTTACCCCAACAACTACTTCCGTTGTACGTTCTCCTACGCTATCCGGAAATAAGGTGCATTACTACTAGTACTACCATATTCATAATTGCTTTCTCCATGTAAAAACCAAACCTTATATCCCGGCCTAAATCTATATCTATATAAGTGATTCCAAACAATATGAACCGCAACACTAATTCTATTACAGCAATTAGAACATGGACATTTGATATCCTGACCTTTTTTGGCTGCATCTTGATTTCTGGGTAAATTTATGAACTTGCATATACCTTCAGCGTATGCGGACGTTAATAAGTTCGAGCCCATATCCATCATTGGCTCGTCCATCCAAGACCGAAAATATGAACTCATCGCTAACAAATTTTTTGGCTTTTTAAAATTGTGTTATGAAGGAATGAAAAAATGTGGAAACTTATATAGAACGGATTTCCGTCATAAATCCGTCAAAAACCTCTGACATAACACCCCACCAATCCCATCGGCCACCGCTAACGAAATGGTAACCACTCAAACTTTGCCGACATCGGAATTCCGTTACATAATTCCGACGGAATTAGTTCCGTCGGTATGAGCTGACCACTCAAACTTTGCCGACATCGGAAAAATCGGATTTTCGTCGTTATTCCGTCGAAAAGTCGTCCAAAAATGACGACAGCTTATTTTCGTCGGAAATCCGTCGGGACAAGGCGACGGATTTCCGACGGTTTCCGTGTCCGAAATCCGTCACAATAAACCGACGGATTTTTGACGGATTCATTTTGCTCGGAAATCCGTCGGCATGCCGTCGGAAATTTCCGACGGATATTACGTCCGTCGGAATAATGCTTGTTTTCCTGTAGTGATTTATGATTAAGAATCATCACGTTCTGTCCATGAAGCAGCTTACTCTTCACTCCAACGACATGTTTTTCTTGGATATTTTTAAATGTGGAGCTTCTCGAGGGTTCTCCAATGGTTTCAGGTACAACTAATTCCATGGCTTCAACGATTTAGGTGTTCGATGTAGCTTAAAGTTTGGACCCGCTTTACTCATGAAAGTCATCCCTTATATTCCACTTCACCTCGTGGTAGACATTGCAAAGCTTGCAGTGATACTTGCGGGGTTACTTTTAATGTCAAGTGTGTGCTTAAGGAACTTCCATGTCTAATGCCAGGACGAGAGATCACATACTTGGACACTAAATTCAAAGTTGTTCCCAATAATCACCCTTCTCGCAGCCAATGCAACTCTTGTTGCGCCGCCTCCTCTGTTCTGAAGATGTGTGCCACTTCTGATATGTATATTGTTCTCTTGATTGTTGGTTCACCTCATATCCTTTCTCAAGAAAATTAGTTTCAAACATTTGCCTCTGTTTTATGTACGGATCTTTAAACATGCTCATTTCTATTCTCTATATAATAACCAAAAATACACACCAAGCTAAGAAGTTTATAACAAGAGAACTGATGTTGTGTTCTCGTTTAGACGATGATGGAGACGGAGGAGAACGATCAGGCTGTTGTGAAGGAGCCAAAGAAGTTTTGTTTTCAAGAGGACAATGATAGTTACAGCGACTCGGGCGAACAATTCTGTAAAGACCAGTGCTTGCAAGTAAATAGATGTCTTTGTTGTTGTCTTGACCAAAGGAGAACACAAAGCCAAGGGGTGGAGATGAAGAAGAAGGCTCTGTTTCAGATGAGCACGGTATTGGTGAATCCGAGGCGCATTGCAACGGAATATGAGAGCTAGCAAACTTTCCGCTACCCACTGGAGTTTCAGCTCCACCCCAAATAAGTCCAGCGTATAAGTCTGCAAAGAGATACCTAAAAATGAAAACAAACCACTCACATATCTACACTGAAAGCCAATGAATAGTTCTTGAATTATATCGGTTTAGTGAAACGTACGTTCCATACAAACATGGATCAGTAGATGAACGATAAAAGTATCCGCCGGTTATTGATGCTGATCCTCCGCTCTGGTTTCTGTCTGAATGATTGTACCACATTACCGGGAAGATCGGGTTTGCAATCTTTGTTGAGTTACTGATTTTAATAGAACTCGGTGGATTAAACGGTAAAGGTCCCTCGTAGTAATGCCAACCATAATTTCCTCCCTTAGTGATCATATCCACTTCTTCATAATTGTCCTGCAAACTCAGTGTCATATATCAAGAATCTGAAGTAGACAATATAAGAAAATAAAAATGTTGGTTTCAGGTTTGGTAATACCTCTCCAACATCTGCGCATAGGAAATAAGATGGTCTCTCTGCATCAAAACTGCATCGCCATGGATTTCTAACTCCCATTGCCCATATTTCAGGCAACAGATTCTTATCTTTAGAAAACGGATTGTCCTTTGGTATAGAATAGTTTCCCCATAACTGAAATTCACTCATCGCTTTTGCATCTGAAAAAGAATGATAAGCATGAACCAAAACTGCTTTTTTCATTGTCAAATTCCATGTTCATTGTAACATATATTATACCTGGAACATTATTCACATCGAGTCTCATGATTTTTCCGAGCAATGATTTCTTGTTCTGTGCAAAGTTGTATGGATCTCCTGTACTTCCTCCATCTCCCATCATGAAATATAAGTATCCATCTTTGGGTCCAAACAAGATTTGTCCACCGTGATGCGATGTAAAAGGAAGACCCATCGTAAAGATCCTTCCTACCTCCACAGGTTTAACATAAGTCCCTAAACATGTCAATAACGTCTCAGCAACATCCAATATAAAGAAAACATACAAACGAAGGTGAGATTGTCTAATACCATTAGAATAGAATTCTGATATGACACTATGGAACTGACATGGGGTTGCTCCATTAGATGACTCTAGCTTTGCAGGGTCACAGTTAACATCTGAGTTGCACGCGCATTTTCCAGAACATTCTGGCCACTTAACTCTATCGCAGTTGAAAGAAGCGAAGAATCTACCGTTTTCCAAGAAGTCCGGATGGAATGCTATTCCCAAGAGACCAAGCTCACCATCAAAGTGCACTTCTTCAGTAAGATCAAGAAACAGGTTACTTTCGTCTATTGTCAAAACCTCTCCAGATCCTTCAGCTGGAATTGTCACCAAGTACATCTTTCCGGCTTGATCAGACAGAAAGACACGATTAGTACCATCGGGATGAGGTACCATGTTAAGATACGACCCATTTGCAAGCTTCTCAAGGCATACGCCTGAAGGAGATGGGCCGGTAACTTTTGAAATGTTAAATGAAACCGCCTGGCCATTGAAGCACACAGATGATTCATCTGAAGCTCCACCAAAGATCTTGCAGAATTCATTGCTTGATTTCCATATTTCGGATATTGTGGAAGTGACATTACTACTGTTGCTTCCATCTCCAGGTTGAGATGCAAAAGGAGTGTTGTTTACAGAGAGATTCTGACATCCATTCCAAAATCTGTCACAGAAATCAATGTCGGCAAACGATTGTGCTGACTTATTAGAAGAAACTGTGGAATTGCAAAGCACAGGAACTTGTCTAGATTCTGACTCAACCCGGAAAAGCTCTGCTGCGAAAGGATCACACTTCTGCAACCAGAGAAGGGAATAGAGAGGTTCATGAACATAACCATAGCATCCAAGTAATCTAATCGCATAATGTTTCACAATCAAATGCTAAAACAGATGAACATTTGCGCCGGCCTTACCGAGCAGAGTAACGATTTAAGAAGAGGAGAACAGTTCTCAGATACATTGACTGCTTTAAACTGTCTCTGCAACCTGAAGTCCTGCCGTGAGTTACAGCATACACTTCCATTGAATCGACAAAAAGCGAGCGGTTGCTTCACATTAAACGGCGCAGCTGACCAAACAATTCCAGAAAATCAGAAAAGAAACGACCAAAAACACAAAGTTACCAATCTAATCTCAACAAGAGAGAAACCACCTACTCAAATCATTACATAATGGATGTGACAAACATTTTTTGGCAAGAAACAGTACAAGGCAAGAAAGCAAGATTGCTATTGAACAGAGAGAACTCATTTTGATTCAACAAAATGCGAATTTGATTGTTTTGTGTCTTGAGCAGTATTGTTAGGATCTACCAAAAGGCATGAAACAACCAATGGATTGAATCGAAAACAATCTGAAAAAAATGATGAAAAAACAACTCATCGAGTTCTGTCTACAGAAATGGAACTCTTACCAAGAAATCAAAGAGAAGACCATTGCTCTAGATAAGAACTGATAATAATATCTTTTAAAATAAATGAAGAATTTTGTGAGTTGAACCAGCAGACAACTAACTAGCAGAATCTTTAAATAAATCTAAATATGCAAATTGGTTTTTGCGTCAGTTAAATAATATAGAATTAAATTATTATTGGCATCAGTTGACTTTGAAAAGATACCGTAACAAGCTTGATTTCAGACCTGTGTTTTTCTCCATACCTTAAAAAAAAAAAAAAAATCAAGAACAGAACATCATCCATAACAAGAAGCAGAAGTGATTTCGAAAAAACCAAGGCATTGTTAGTATGTTTGAATGACAAAAAGGCTAAGTTCAACATTCTTCATGGTAAAATATTCACAAGCATCTCTAATTGGTCTACTTAGGCATCTTTGTCTGAAGCCTGAACCATTGGCTTGTGACTTGTGAGCCAAACATCAAAACAGTCACAACCAGAGGCTAAGTTAACAAAATCAACATCATATTCAAAAAAATATCTTTATGAAAAAACTCAAGAGCCAATTTCTGGATATTCTCTAACCCCTAGATTCTAACCAACACACATCACAAGATACTTGCACAATTGCTACAAAATCACAACTAATTACAGCAGTTATCTCCCTTTATTATTACTGCATAAGTAACTACAGGCACTGATCAAAATTGTGAATTTCATTAGCTTTTGCAGCGAATTTCAATCAAATTGTTGGCTTTAGAAAAGAAAAAAAAAAAAATTACGCATTGTCTCCGCAACTACCCAACCAAAACCCTTAATTTGATTACTCTGACCCCAAAAACCAACAACAATTTTTTATCCACCTTCAGAAATCCCACATAAGCAGCAGAAAAGGTATAAGTAACGCAGCGTTTTAAGCATCGGCAAAATTCAACTTTCTTAATAAATTAAAAGTTAATACAATGCATTTAAGGGTTTGGTCACTATTAGTAGTTTGAGACTATTTTACTCTAAAAATTATTTTAGAATGGTATTTGCAGTGGGCTTGGAGATGATGCCCTAACCCTTTTAAACATACACAAGTTTAGGAGCAAAGACAAAAAAGTCTTTAGAACAACATGATATATTTACTACTAATAAACGCTTATTTTTTGAAAATAACAATGGAACAAATGCTTTACATTCCCATCGAAATTACATTAACTAGTTATAGAGACTTTTTTTTTTATATTCTTCCCTTGAAATCCGATATATATGACTCACATTTCCAAATTGCAACTATAAAATCACATGAATCCTCCCATTAACAAACTAAAAACAAAAAGAGAAAGAAGAAGTTCAAGCTTTTCTGATTATAATCAAAATGAATAGCAACGACACCAGAAAGATGAGAGGTCGAAGTTTTATGATAACGCAACCAGAATTGTTGGTATCGCTGGAGCTGTTGGAGCAGTCATAGGTCTAGCATCATGGCTTGGTTCGAGCTCGGAAGAGAAAGTTCTGGAAGAGAAGATGATGAAGGCTCCTGGAAAAGATGGTTACATTCCCAGGAATGCTTTTGAAAACAACCCAAAAGACTACTTCAAGGATTTACGTGGTAAGAAATGAGTACCTTGGCTCAGACTGTGTATGCGGAATCAATATTTATGACTAAATAATAGCACATTGCATGTGATAGATATGTCATGTGTATCATGTTATGGATCGGTATAAAACCGCTATTTTACTCAATGTTTAATGTTCGAATAATGGTTGGCTCCTTCTAATGGTCTTAGCAAATGAAAAATCGTTTAACCTTTAAAGTTGTAGATTTATTTTTTTTTCCCCTGCTTGGAATAGTAGAAAGAAAGCAAGAACTACAAGATTATTTTTTCATATAACTGAGAAAGACAAAGATGTGTGTTTGAACTGAGAACTACCAAAGTATTAAGTGGTGATATCTTATTATCGGTGTTACACAAATCCAATGCATGTTGATTTTCATTAATTAACTACATCAAAAAAATGAGAAATATTGTCTTGGCCATTATCACAATATAATACTGTACTACATAATTTCTTGCTTAGGCAGTCCTTTGACACTTTTTATTTATACAAAATCACTTTTCATTACTCCAAAACTACAAGGATCAATTAAATGTGTAAACTAATCCTCTTCCCCAAGTTCACCGTAAGTGATATCTTAGATCATAGCCTTAATCTCTTTACATTTATCTGTTCAATCTTGTTAACCTCAAAGATTTTATTTTTCTTATAAGCAAGAATTCAGCATGCGCTTTCGCCAAATCCATGGACAAATCAAACGTCAATGGAAACACTTAATTTGATTTTCACATTCCTTGCCACCATATAATCCTAATTAAAATAAAATAAAATATTACAATGCAAAATCAAGCATTTACAAAAACACTTCAAAGGTGCTACTTCATGTAGCTAGCTAGGTAAGAGAGAATTACAATCCATTATTTAAAGTTACCTCTTAGTATTAAGTTTCTCTAACCAAGACCTACCCCTAAATTGAGGTTTGTATTATTATACGTTTTGGTAAATCAAATATATTAATCTAGACGTCTGGGTCTTCGAGGTAATCTGTACTTAAGATTTGTATATGATGAGTCGTATCCACTACATACAACCAAAAAAGCTTCTTTACTCTTCAACATTTTTTTTCTTCTCAAAAAGCATATCAAAAGCCATAACAACCGACAAGAAAGTTGCTTTAAAACCATAAGGAAAAACGATTTCGCAACACTCGATATCGTAATCTAACGAAGAAAACTCTATGAATACTCTCGAGACTTACTGTGGGAGTTTGAAGGTTTTCTGGGAAGAAAAGTTTTCGTAGAAAAATTCAAAAATATGACTGTTTGCGCGCGCGGTTTTATAGAACCGAAGGGATGCGATTGATATTCATTTTGGTTGGGTCGCAATTGTTCGGTTAACATGAACGGAATGGTTGCGATTTTTCAATTAAAGTTTTAATAAAAAATTTCCCCAAAGAGAATAGTCTTTGGGGAACCAAGGAACCAATAGAACCAAGGAACCAAGGGATTTTGCCTGTGCCAGTGCCAGTGCCCGTGCCCGAGCCCGAGCCCGAGCCCGGCCCGGTTCGGTTCGGTTCGGCGTGCGTGTGGGCTTCCCTTGGTTCCTTCATGGTGCATGTGTGTCCTTGTAATGTTTTGAACTCTACACAAGCTCACCCTTATATATACACTACCAAAATGTCACAAACTTTAGATGTGGAACATTTTAAGTGTGCATTCATTAAACCAACATAAGAGCTTTCCCATTTAGCCCAAAAGCCTTATCTCATTTCACCTTCATATTTTAAACTCATTTTTCATACCCAAATGTCTATAACAAGCCCATTTGATTTTAATAAAAATTGGTTCCAATAATCCCCCACATAAATAGAAATGACCTCTAAACATATGACGACTCGATACTCTCTAAGACTCTACTGATTAGAGCAACTTAATTGACTAGACAGACAGACGGACTTTTCGAGAGTATAACGAAAATTCACTGTATCTGAGGTGGTAGCAATTTTTCAGCTTTGAACCACTCGTAGTTAGTAGCTGTCGGATTTACTTGGCCAGGAGGTGGATTGATGTCTGGAACCACCCGGATTTTGATGTAAACCTAGACAACAGCTATAACACAGCTTCATTTTCTCATAGAACTTTGTTCTCTATTGTGTTTATTTTTTGCCGTGAATTTGCCTGGTTATCATGAGTGAACTTGGAGAATATAGCCTTTCCTTCATTCTCCTAGAAACGGCCCCATTTCACACTCACTAGGTGATCTTCATTAGCTTATCTTTTAGAAGTATTTTGTAATACTATCTACTTTAAGGCTAAGGAATCATTAAAAGCCAAAAGCTTATCCTTATTCCATACCGATGTAACACTGTATGTCATCCTAGGAAGAGGGTAGAGATATTAATCTCACAGTGTTCTTGCAGTTTAAGTTTGAATTTGTTGTCCCTTTGAACCTATGTCTTGGGATCTCCAGTCATTTAGGTGGGGTGTCCATCAAACTTCAACTTTATTCATAGGCTTTTAAACCCATTCCTCTTGATGATTTGACTACTTGATCTCTTGCCAAACCTTTAGTGAATGGATCAGCTAGGTTATCGGCAGATTTGATATAATCTATCGTGAGTACTCCGGTGGAGATCAAGTTTCTAATGGTTTTATGTCGTCTTCTTATGTGACGAGACTTGCCATTATAATTATTATTCAGTGCCCGAGAGATAGCCGATTGGCTATCACAGTGTACACGTAAAGCTGGCACTGGTTTCTCCCACATGGGGATATCTTCCAAAAAATTCTGAAGCCACTCTGCTTCTTGAGCAGTTCTGTCTAGAGCGACAAACTCAGATTCCATGGTTGATGTGGCTATAACGGTTTGTTTGTTAGACTTCCAGGACACTGCTGCACCTTCAAGTGTAAAGATATATCCACTTGTGGATTTTGAGTTTTTGGAGTCCGCAATCCAGTTCGCATCACTGTATCCTTCCAAAACTGCTGATTCTTTACCATAGTGTAGTCCATAATTTTTGGTATAACGTAGGTAATTCAAAACCCTAGTTATCGCTTTCCAATGTTTATGTCCTGGATTACTAGTATAGCGACTCAGTATGTTTATTGCATGGGCTAGGTCGGGTCTAGTACAGTTTGTCAAGTACATCAGACTCCCGATTATGCGTGCATACTCCACCTGAAAAACTGCATCACCTGAGTTTTTAGTCAGGTGAATATGAGGATCTACTGGAGTTTTTGCAGTCCCACTTGAATAGTTTTTGAATCTATCAAGTATCTTTTGAGCATAATGTGATTGTGATAAGATCATTCCGCCAACATGTCGGTGAATCTTAATACCGAGAATGACATCTGCCAATCCCATGACTTTCATTTCAAAGTTACTCCGAAGTAAGTTCTTTGTTTGATTAATCATGTCATTAGTGTTGCCAATAATGAGCATGTCATCAACATACAAACACAACAAAACGTATCCGTGTGGGGTACATTTGATGTATATGCATTTATCACATTCGTTAATTTTGAAACCATTTGACATCATCACATTATCAAATTTTTCATGCCATTGTTTTGGAGCTTGCTTTAGTCCATACAATGACTTGACAAGTCAACAGACTTTGTGTTCTTATCCTGGGATAACAAAACCTTCAGGTTGTTTCATATAGATCTCTTCTTCTAAGTCTCCATGTAGAAAAGCGGTTTTGACATCCATCTGATGTATTTCTAGGCCTCTTAATGCTGCGATACCAACCAAAAGTCTGATGGAGGTTATTCGCGTCACTGGAGAATAGGTGTCAAAGAAATCCAGACCTTCTTTTTATCAGAATCCTTGAGCCACAAGCCTGGCCTTATACTTATCCACAGAACCATCAGTTTTCATTTTTGTTGTGAAAATCCATTTACTGCCTAGTGCTTTAGACCCTTCGGGTAGATCGGTAATCTCATATGTATGATGTTGCAATATAGAATCGATCTCACTATTAACAGCTTCCTTCCAATAAGGTGCGTCTAGTGTAGACATGGCTTCTGAATAAATTTTAGGTGCGTTCTCTGTGAGAAACACCATCATGAAATCATCACCAAAAGATTTTTCCTTACGAGCTCTTTTGCTGCGTCGAGGTTCAGCTTCTACATCTTCTACCTCATGTGTTGAGGTTCTAGAAGTGCTTGCCTCATTTTTTGAGGAGCTTGTTTCCCGTAGTTCAAATGTCCTCTTTGAACGTTGTTTATCTTTACAAGGAAAAATGTGTTCAAAGAAAGACGCATTCCGCGATTCTATTACTGTATTCACATGGATATCGGGTATGTCTGATTTATGAACCAGAAATCGATAAGCACGACTGTTGTGTGCATATCCTATGAAAATACAGTCCACTGTTTTAGGTCCAATTGTGACCTTTTTCGGAGGAGGTACTGCGACTTTTGCAAGGCACCCCCACACTTTGAGTTATTTGTACGAAGGTAAAGCACCTTTCCAAAGTTCATATGGCGTTTTGCCAGTAACTTTATGTGGTATCTTGTTGAGAATATAGTTCGTAGTAAGCAATGTTTCCCCCCACATTGACTGGGGTAATCCAGATTCTTGCAACATTGCATTCATCATCTCTTTGAGAGTTCGGTTTTTTCGTTCCGCAACTCCGTTAGACTCGGGGGAATAGGGAGCTGTGGTTTGATGTATGATGCCATGTTGTTGACAAAAGTCATTAAACGGACCATCATACTCACCTCCTCTATCACTTCGAACAACTTTAATAGTTTTACCTAGTTGGTTTTCAACTTCAAGCTTATACTCTTTGAATTTTGACAAGGCTTCATCTTTGCTATATAACAAGTATACATAACAATATTTTGTATGATCATCAATAAATGTCACAAAATACTTTTTACCGCCTCGAGTTTGTATAAATTTTAGATCACATAAATCAGTGTGTATATTAAACTAAGAGATTCTGTAGTTCTTTGAACTTGGGGAGAAGGAGTTTTAGTGAGTTTGGCCTGTACGCACACTTCACATTTATCTTTGTTTATTTTGCATTTCGGAATTAGGTTTAAATTCATCAATCTTTGCATAGATTTATAGTTGACATGTCCTAAACGTTCATGCCAAATATTAAAAGACTCAACCAAATAAGCAACAGAGTTATTATTAGATGAATTGTCAGCAATTACAACATTAGCAGTATTAATCTTGTGAGGACGAAGGACTGTCGAAACACACAACTTGACAAGTCCTCCTTTTGCATAACCCTTTTCCCAAATACATCCCATTCTTCCTAAGAATCAATTTGTCAGCTTCGAAGTTGATACCGAATCCTGCCTTGCTCAAGAGAGTTCCTGAAACCAAATTCTTCCTCATATTCGGCACATGCTTCACATTGTTGAGGGTGAGTTCACGTTCTGAAGTCACCTTCAGAACCACTTTGCCACGACCTTCAATCTTTGAGGAAGCCGTGTTTCCCATGAATAGCTGCTCCTCCGATTTGTTCTTCTGATAAGTGGTGAACATCGACTTATCAGTGCAGATGTGGGTGGTTGCACCAGTGTCATACCACCATTCCATTGGGTTGTCATCGACCATGTTCACTTCATTGACAACAGCACACATATCCTCTTCTGTGAGGTTAGCTTCAGCCTTTCTGTTACCCTTGGGTTGGCTCCTGCATACATCAGATTTGTGGCCTATCTTGCCACAGTTGTGGCACTTTCCTTTGACTTCTATCCTGGTTTTGCAACCTTCTTGAAGTTTGCTGAGGATGTCGGTTTTAGGGACTTCTGCGGAGTTATCCGTTTCCTTTACCCTTGCTTTTGTGCTCAGCCACATTGACATCGTGTTGCTCCAGAGGAGAGAAATTAGCACGGTTCATGTCTTCTATTTGGAGCCTCGTGATGACATCTGAGAGCGACATGGGATTCTTCTTGTGCTTGAGATAGTTCTTGAAACTCAGCCAGCTCGGGGGAAGTTTCTCAATGAAACAATTGACCGTGAAGATCTCACAGATTTGCATTCCCTCAGCTGCTATCTCATGGCACAGCAAACTCAATGCATCGACTTGTTCCATGATGGGCTTAGAGTCCACCATTTTGAAGTCTAAAAACTTCGTAACAGCAAATTTCTGACAACCAGCATCGTCAGACTTGTACTTCTTTTCTAAGGCCATCCAGAGTTCCTTAGAGGTTCGTGCTTCTTGGCTGTATACTTGATATAATGGATCAATGAGGCGGCCTAAGATCCAACCTCTGCACACGAAGTCTGCATGTTTCCATGCATCAACCGCAGCAAGCACTTGAGGATCTTTGTTACCAAATGGAACAATCGGTGGATCTTCCTTCAGAAACTTCTCACAGTTTAAGTTGCTCATGTAGAAGAGCATCTTGTTTTGCCACGTTTTGAAGCCTTTGCCGTCAAATTTCTCGAGCATTAACCCGTGCGCCATGGCTGCGGGTAATTGAGACATCCCGAGATAGTTGTCTTGGGGAACAGTCGCCGCCTGGAGACGAACGCCGAACAGATCTCGGGCTACCGAGTCCACATTCGTCGTTTCATTGTGTCAATCAGATGGACCTTTCCCAGTCATATCGACATCATGACCATGAATCGCCATCGAATCGCAAACGGAATGAGTCACGGAAATGATGGAAGTCAAATCGCAATTCGTTAATGATTTTGGAAGAAAAAATTTGAGAAAACTTTCGCGGAAACGATAAACGAGTCGCGAACGGTTTTGGTAGAAAAAACTTTGAAGAAATTCGGCAAACTCTCAATCCGACTAAGCGAAGCGAAGACGGATTTTCGAATTAAGATTGTAAGAAAACAAAAATCGAATTGAGAAAAACCGAGGAAAAAGATGAAAACGAATTAAGAAGAAGAAGAAATTCTCGATCTTAAAAAACGTATACGGAGTCGAGATTACTCTCTTTCCTTAATTCGAAAATCGCCCGTAGTGTGACGGTTTTATACGATTACGAATCCCAGGATAAAACCGTAAGGAAAAACGATTTCGCAACACTCGATATCGTAATCTAACGAAGAAAACTCTATGAATACTCTCGAGACTTACTGTGGGAGTTTGAAGGTTTTCTGGGAAGAAAAGTTTTTGCAGAAAAATTCAAAAATATGACTGTTTGCGCGCGCGATTGATATTCATTTTGGTTGGGTCGCAATTGTTCGGTTAACATGAACCGAATGGTTGTGATTTTTAATTTTCCCTAAAGAGGATAGTCTTTGATGGACCCAAGCTCGTGCCCAAGCTCGGCCCGGTTCGGTTCGGCACGCGTGTGGGCTTCCCTTGGTTCCTTCATGGTGCATGTGTGTCCTTGTAATGTTTTGAACTCTACACAAGCTCACTCTTATATATACACTACCAAAATGTCACAAACTTTAGATGTGGGACATTTTAAGTGTGCATTCATTAAACCAACATAAGGGCTTTTCCCATTTAGCCCAAAAACCTTATCTCATTTCACCTTCATATTTTAAACCCATTTTTCATACCCAAATGTCTATAACAAGCCCATTTGATTTTAATAAAAATTGGTTCCAACAATATGTTCATCATTCAAGCTTATAAGCTTACATTTTCCAATATTTGAACGCTCACCTTGTCCTGATTTTTCAGATGAGACTGAACAGTCTCTGCAAGTGTTTTGGCTGGAGATATATTTTCTGCGAGTTTCAAATTATGCGATCATCAACTCATTGTGCACACGATTAAGCTAGAACAAAATTTTGGTTTAAAATTAAATAAAAAGCAAGCAGGAAAACCTTAAGTATGAACTAAACTCTGGAACGGTTTTCCTAAGCTAATACTCGAAAAAATAGGAGTGACCATTAGAAAAAGAGGAGCACGATCATTCAAGGTAATCATCTATAAACAACTATTGTAAAGTTGAAAGAGGCCAGGAGCCTACCTTAACACCAACACTGGTGGAAATTCTCACTGCTTCTCTAAAACCAGGAGAGACAAAGATCCTATATAGAGTAAAATATTTACCAGAACAAGAGGAATAAAAATCAAAATCTTTGGAAGAAAGGAAATCATCACATAGTGAACACAAAACAAACCTGAAGTTATCAAAGAATAGCTTTAAGCATGCCTACCATTATACCAATGATAGCGACCAAAGTCAATTCATCGTCTGGTAAAGCCCATTCATCAAGGTCATCGTGTTCTTTGGGAACTTTGTTTAGCTCATGTGTTCTACATGCAATAGCAACTCATCGCAATTTTTGGCATTGCATCAATAGAAAGTTTGAAAAATTCCTGTAAACAAAATTTCCAAACACAAATGATTTTCAAATTTGAGATGATAGGCGATAGGTTGGGCGAACATTTAGTCCTCCTAGGCTTACATAGTGTGTTTTTTAAGTCAAAACTTTAAACACAATTTTTCTTTTTGATAGCAGTCCCTTCGCCTAATTTATTCTCTAAAACCAATAAGAACTTACAGAGATTGGTATTCCATTTCTTTTGTGTCACCTCACCTTCTGGTTATCCTACATAGTACCATTTGAGTCAATGCATTATGCACAGCAAGGAAAAACTATCTTTGCTGCTCTCTTCCAATGGATGAAAACTTCATAATCACCTTGCATTTAATTAATATACTCCCAGTCAGCCTGATACTAATATAAGTAGAGTTTGTTACTTTCCTTAATGAATGGCGATGAGAAGATATTCATGTGTAAGTACTGAAAAGTCATCAGAACAAAACTATATGCTGAAGCAACCATTTATGAAGTGCTTCGACAACATTTGACTAATTCCCTAACTTCAAAATAGAGAGAGGATCAAGAAATTACTCGAACCACAGCAAGACCTCCACGTTATTCCTCTGAATTGAACGGGACAACATAGATGATAGCATACGCCAACCTGACGGTATCAAACTTCATCTCAAACTGCAACAATGGCTTCTTAAATATATTGCCCATACTTGGGAAAAATATGTCAGAGACGGACCAGAGTAAATTTGATACCTTATACGGCTAAGACAGAGTAGCCTTCTATGTGGGAGATCCAGAGATCTCTACCTCTCCACCATCCTAGAGTAAAATGGTGTACGACCATCATAAGAGAAAAGAACAGAGACAAAGAGAGTACCAGAGTCTCCTCTACGTGCTGACAATATTCTTCATCAACTTCCTCACTTACCATTCATTAACTAATTCACGCCATCACTGATCCCGATTTCTCTCTTCCAAACCTCGATCGATTTTGGTGATCTTACTGTGAATGGGGACAGTCGGGGCCAAGATGATTAGTTCCCTGCTATATATATTGAAGCACATAAGGGAATATGTATTAGCACATTATTAGTATCATAAAATCACCATGTCACTCCCGACTCAACGGATCCGCCCAACCTAATCTTTGCCCTGCTCTGAATATCAAGATCACCAAATTGGTTCCTATTAGAAAGCAATTCAGTAATTGGGGCCTTGTTTCATGGTCTCATTCAACAGCCAGAGGGATAGTTCCAGGGAGTTCAATACATGAGCTTCATTATGAGCCTCAAGAGCCGTCTCTAATCAAGTCAGTGGACCATTTTGCATACGATGTGCTACTGCATTTCCAACTTCATCACCATATATCCTCAAGCATTAAAATGGAGAAGAGAATTATGCTCATCAAACTTCGTATATACAAAAGTCGGAGTAACAAAACAGATACATTTAATGTTATCTACAGAGAAGAACAAGTACCTTTGTTGTCTAGCACATACAAGTACCGAGACTTTACTGTTATATTCTACAATTCCCTCTCAATTTAAATTAAGGGATTTTGTACCGATACTTCAAAAGTTTTTTTGTTTTTCTTTAAAATTTCTTTTATCACCGCTTAAACGATTACAGAAGCGGCGGTTGAAGATATGGAAGAAGAAATAAGTTTACCATCACGTCCATCATCATACAAGGAGAAGAAAACTCTCACGTGATTTTAATATACTATTGGGCATTCGATTTCTAAAGCCCATCAAACATATTGAATTTTATCGCTAAAACTTCTTGCTTTTTTATTGGACATATTTTTGTTTTTGTGTATTTTGTATTAGTATTAAGTTTTTCTATAACGAAAAACTAGCAAATGTAGAATCGTTGAAATTAACCATCTCAAATATTGTTTCCTTCAGAAGGATTAATACATTGATTTTTTAATCGAAAAACATCTCTATACATGATCTAAACTGGTATTGGCCAATGTTATACAACAAAAAGAATTGATTTTTATGATGCGAGGAAGATTGTCGAGTTTCATCGTACCGGTAATAGTCATAAGTGAAGATCTCAATAGATTAAAAAAAAAAAAAGAAGAAAAACAGTGTTGACACTCTCTTATTAAGAAAGGCATCTAAGAGAAACGAATTGTTAAAATTTATTCCATTTATTTTATTGTTTTCTCTTAATCATAACTATGTAATTTGTTATTTTGCTTTTTATGTATCTTCTATTTAATCGAAAACTCTATATAAATAAAAATAGAGGTTAAAAAAGATGAAGATTAAACTGAAAGACCTATTTTAATTGGTTGCACTAGACCCATTATAACTTCCCTAGTCTTGGGCTTGATTGGTTTCCCACAGCCACCTTCTAACGCTATGTTTTCGGGCGGTTACGGTTGTTAGCGTTTAACAAAAATTACATAAATTGTCTTATACCGCTACGGATTGTTTAAAATCGCTTGGAATCGCTAAATTTCAAAAGCTACTTTCCGCTAGCATTTGCGGTAGCGGACGATTGTGGGTGGTTCAAAACCTTTTTAAATTATTTTTCTCTATATGATTAACAATAATTCATTAAAAAAAATAAAAAAAAACATATTTTCTCTTGTTAACAATAAATATATATATATATTATAACTAAACATTGTATATTTATAACTATTAAATTATTTTTTTTGCATATGAAAATATTCCAAATC
This sequence comes from Arabis hirsuta, assembly GCA_964056655.1. Classification (NCBI taxonomy): domain Eukaryota; kingdom Viridiplantae; phylum Streptophyta; class Magnoliopsida; order Brassicales; family Brassicaceae; genus Arabis; species Arabis hirsuta. The sequence continues at coordinate 22,073,546 of OZ053313.1, read as the reverse complement.
TCTTAAAATAAATATTTTTAATTAGTTTAAGAATTTAATTTTTTAGTATAATAATATAGTCTTTTTATTTTCCTATAAAAATTCTATATTTTATATTTTTGGTAGATTTTATGTTAAACCGCTACCGAAACCACTGTCAACCAGTCATAAATAACCCGCAAACGCACAGTTTTCAATAGTTATACCATTTGTTCAAATCGCTTAGTAATGCTTAAAACCGCATATGCCCGCTTCCGCAAACTCTCGCACCTGTACCAGCAACTGCTGCGTTTAAACTAGTTAGACCTTAATCATTCCAGAGATACACCAAATTGTTTAAATTGATGGCATCAAATTTTTAAATCTATACAACTCACCGATGAATAACTCTTTTACTAAAATTCAAATTTATAAATGATACGAGATACTGTTGGAACTTGTTTTTGACAAAATGGTTTACGATCATTTTCCGGTGAGATTTCGGTAGAGTCGTTCATCGGAATCATCGGATTTAAGGCATGATAGAATCATCGCCGTAAACACTATAACATAGTGTATTCACTTGTCAAAATCGATGTTGATTTGAATAAGAAATGGAGGTCCAAAGTTGATGATTTGAAAGCTTGTAAAGTTTCAAATTTTGACTAAGTATAAAAACTAGCAAATATCCTACATTGGAAATTAGAGATTAAATATCTCTTGTTTATAAAAAGGAGAAATGATAACAAGGCTAAAAACTTTGGATACACTTTGGTTCGGACTTTAGTTATGGGCTTTTATATTTGGCTAATGGACTAAATTCTTTTGAATTTGGTTGTTGAAAAAGGTCAACAAATATCCTCTCTATTTAATGTGTTTTAAGGTAATTAATATTGGTAATTAAGTGCAATTTCAATTGTGAATTGGTTTTGTAACTTATACAATAGTAATGCACGTTAAAATAATAATGATGAGATTGAATTCTCAAAACTCCCTTAATGGCCCATACGTTAAGGTCTTGGCCTATATATAATAAAGCCATCCTCCTCTCTTTAAAGACAATAATACATGATCATACGATCATTCATTCGAATAACAACAACAAAAAATCTCTCACATGTTTTTCCTATTTTATTTTATTTTATTTTATTTGGTGTCAAAGAGTATAACGCATATTCTAGCGTTCGTGTATGAAGCAACCTAACCCATTTTTTTTTTCATCGAATTAGTATTCCCATAAATACTAATTCTCAACAATCATCAACAATCGTATTAAACTAGCAAACCAAACATAACCAGCAGAAATCAATTCGACTTAATTCAAACAATTATCCATTAACCAAGTAAACCGATTCGAGTCAATAAATAACCAATGATAATTCAATCCAGCTCAACAATCCAATTCATCAAACCAGCAACCTAACGGTTCTAAACAATACGATAACAACACAATCGAGACGCTGGATCATCTCCTCTTCCTTGCCCGATTCCACGATCACATTTTCTCTTTACCTGCAACACATGGCAAAAAGAGTTGCGTGAGTATTATCACAAATACTCAGCGAAGCGGTCATCCCGTCTACAGGTTATTTAAGTATAGACATAACGTAAGGCAAATACCAGGATGAACACACAAGCAAGCAATAAGAACAACTAATCACGAACCCGTACAGGAACTCTGCGTCGAGCGACGCAACCTCTAGGCGTCGGTCGACGCACAGCGTCTGCGTCGAGCAACGCACCACCCTGGCGTCGATCGACGCTACATCCACAGAAACGAGCCTATCCTCTCGTGGCTCGAATCCGTCGCGATTTATCGAGTCACCTGCACGATCCCCATCACAGAACACACGAAAACAACAATCAAACGCATTCCATCTATCCCTATGCCCACACAACCCACGATCACGCACTCACTTCGAAAAATCGAAATGAAAAGAATGAACCGACGTTCACTAAAACCCTCTTACACGACGAACCACTGGTCCAATTCCAAAACAGGCGACTGTTCTGGAAACTAGACACACACAGCTACGCGTCGGTATATGGATCGCCTCCAGACTCCTTCTGGTTCGATCAGAATTCCCCTCTGAACCCGACTGATCGTAGATAACAATCTGCACAGATCCATCGAGTTCAAACAGCCATAACTCGGTGAACAATCAACCAAAAGACAAACCGTTTTTGCCTATAATACGAGCAGAGATTGGAGAACTTACCCCCCAAAAATCACACTAATCCGCCTCGAATAGCCCAGCCGTTTGCCCTCTCAAAGTTCTGATTCGAAACTGTCCCTCTCACACAACCATCTAGATCCTTTCTCAACCCTTTTTCTCTCTGATTCTTTACTCAATGCGGCTAAACAGACCAACACACGGCTTCCCCATCCGCTTTTATACTAACCCTAGGGTTTTCCCTAACCATCACGCAAACCGTGCGATCAAACCCGACTTCCCGGTCGGATTAAAGATTTGCGTCGTTCGATGCACCTCCCCTGCGTCGCTCGATACACCATCAAAATTCTACATTTTTGGTTCACGGGCGTTACAGTGTGATTATGTTCTTGAGTTGTGTAAAACAGAATTGATTGCAATTGTATCATTGGATCCGAAACGTCACACAACCGTCACACTACAGGGCATTTTCAAAATTAAAGATAGAGATCGTATCTCGCCTCTGCAAATTCGTTTTTATCCTAATTCATGTACCGGTATTTTTATTGTAATATCGGTTTGTTTATGTATTTTTTTTACAAATATCAGTTTGCCCAATTGTAGTAATTTAAGTTCCTACAAATACACTAAAATAAGAATTAAAAAGAAATAGAATATAATGTGGTTCCTTTCACGAACTTGGTTTCTTTCACGTACTTTTACTAAAATTCAAATTTATTATCACTTGACTAAAATTCAAAGTTGCTATGCTTTACTTCAACTCTCAGTATCCTTTCTATGCGCAAGACATGCACCTATTTATCTTTGTTTTTGATGAATTGTTATCCACTGAAAAGGTAATCCAAACATGAAACACCGAAAGCATCTTTATTCTTAACATCAACAAAACAATAAAGCATAACTTAAGCAAGAAGATACCTTTAAACATTAGACAAGAAAGTAGGTTTTTTTTTTACATCTAATTTTTTTATTTACGTAAAATCCAAAATTACATAATACATATAAAAATAAGAAAATTACAACCAATTACATAATTTAAACTTTAGAAAACAGAGAAAATGATTTTTAACGATGTTTTTCTCCAAAAAGTCTTACTCGCTAACAGAATATCAACTCTAATATTTTCTTTCCACATATTCGTATTCAACCAGATGCGATCTTCATCTTTGGCTATCACCCATTCGGTGAAACTAACAAACACCAAATCTTCTTGTTGTATTACATTAACCAATTTCCAAGTAAGATTTATACATATTCTTTGATTAAGAACTCAATATATTGATTCTTTTGATAGAAATAAATCTTAAGACTGCCAATTTTCAACGATTATACGAATATCGCCATACAACAAAAAAAAGTTGTATCTTCGACTCTGAAACATCGTCATCTTCTCCACGGTGGTTTCCATGGTGGTAACCACAATAATGCGGTTATAATTTGATACATAAACGATAAAGACACTAAAAGATTACCGAATCGTATATTTCATAAGAGAAAATCACCGGAAACTATCCCACAACAATCGTTGATGGTGACGAGAGAAAACCATCCTTCATCAAACGAAGAAAACCGTTCGTCGTTGTGGAGATAACCGATCGGCACAACGGGAATTGGCGAATCGCTTCACTCCAGCGTAAATTGCAGTCATCCTTAAACAAAGGAAGAAATAGAGAAGATGGTTTAGAAACCATAATTGAATCGATGGAGTCTTCTGCATCGCATGAGAGAGACAGAGAGAAAAAACAGTTACTAGAGAAGTTTTCGTTTTTGCGTTTTTACAAGAAAGTAGCTTTAGCCTAGTATATAGTACAATGTATAAAATTAATTTATTTTGGAAATATTAATAGAACAAATGCTTTATACTGTTTCAATCGCCCTTTAGTTAATCACAGAGACTTTTTATATATTTTACAGTACAGTCCCACTGAATTTTGTTTTTTGATCCGAACCCACTGAATTTATATATATTAATTATGAAGTCCCTCCATTACTCCAACACTAAACAGTCATTATTGTTGGCATTACATTTGCAAGTCTATATAAGTCACTCATGAATCCCTTCTTTTAACTCATCAAATCAAAATCACAGTAAAAAAAAAAAAGAAGAACTTCAATCTTTGTGATCATATCAATATGGATAGCAAACAGGATAACTTCGATCTTTGTAAAGATGAGAAGTCGATGTTCTATGATAATGCAACCGGAATCATAGGTATCGCTATTGCTGTTGGAGGAATCGTAGGTCTAGCATCGTGGCTTGGTTCGAGCTCGAAAGAGAAAGGTCCGGAAGAGAAGATGATGAAGGCTCCTGGAAAAGATGGTTACAGTCCCAGGAATGCTTTCAAAAATAACCCAAAAGACTACTTCAAGGATTTAGGTAAGAATTGAGTTCCTTGGCTCAGAGTCTATATATATGAATTCTGTAGCATACCACATGTAAAAATGTAATTTTTAACCATGATATTTGATAAATTTACATCTGAATCAAATGTTTTGAACCAAAACAAATCTAGAAAACAAAATTATTTGAAAGTTTTTTAAGAAAAAACATAATATAAAAGATTATGCACGCATTCTTTTAACAATATTACAATGTGGTACCAATTATCTCAACACCACTGTTTTAACATTATGAAAGTTACTAAGCAAAAACTATAGTAAATATATATATAATTTAAGAAAATAACAAAAAATTTAAAGTAAATAACTAAATCAAATTGTCGTTAAATTTAATAAAATTGTAAAACAAAAAATCGTGCATCGCGTGAGTCAAATCTAGTATGTTTAATGATGTAAGGATATTTAGGCTTCGATCACCGTCACGGATAAACATCATAAACTCAAACGTTAGTTAGAGTACATTTTTTTCATTACAATGGAAAAAATTCATATTCAATCATTAATAGTTTGAAAATATGACATTGTAAATTGACGATAAATTGGTGACAAAAAAAAGGATTTAACGATAGAATAACCAATTATATTTTTGTTATTGCTGTAAGTAAACTCGTTTTAATACATAAATTCCAAATTCAAGGTGATTGATAAAACTTTCAAAAATCATAAATACAAGAAAAGGGTTTTCGAAAGGTTAAGTAACTTCGAAAATACAAACCCGCACAGGAGTCTAAAAGCCAAATTTAAAACCCAAAATTAAATGACACCAAACCAACCTTTGTGTAGTGTCTCTATGAGTGTATATATGTATATGGTTTATGTAATTTTACTCTTCAGATCAGATGTGATGGAGGTTCCAGTAAAAAAGATAAGACACTATAGTAGCCAACACCAAATCCTTCTTGTTGGAGAAGGAGACTTCTCTTTCTCACTATCTCTAGCTTCGGCTTTTGGCTCGGCCACAAACATCACAGCGACTTCTCTGGATTCCGAAGGTACTTATTGAACCCGTTATATATATTTCATGTCACAAGTATTATAAGATACGATTTGAATCAATAAAATCTTACATGTAGATGAGTTGTGCAAAAAATTTATGGATGCGATGGATAATGTAAGCAAACTTAAGAGATTCGGGTGTGACGTTCAGCACGAGGTTGATGTGCACACGATGAGCTTTGATAATAGTCTGAGCCTGCGACGCTATGACCGCATTATCTTCAATTTCCCTCACGCAGGGTCTCGTTTCTTCGGCCGTGAATTTTCCTCTTACGCCATCGAGTAAATAAATGTTTTACTTTTTCATTTCTCTTCTACAATATAGCTTAGATAGAGTTGATTTGGATCCACGTAATGATGAAACGGTGCTTTTGGAATCAGGAGTCACCGAGTGTTAGTGCAGGGGTTTCTTGAGAACGCTAAGGAGATGTTGAAAGAGAACGGTGAGATTCATATCACACACAAGACAACGTATCCGTTTAGTGATTGGAAGATAAAGAAACTGGCTAAAGCAGAAGGTTTGAAGCTGGTTAAGGAGACTAAGTTTGAGCTGAGTCATTATCCGGGTTATACCAACAAGAGAGGGAGTGGTGGACGTAGGAGTGATGATTACTTCCCTGTTGGAGAATGTTCTACTCTCATGTTTATCAAATCCCATCTTGTGTGATTTTCAATCTCGTTATTATCATGAGTAATAAAATTATTTTGTTTTCTCTTCTTTTGGTTGCACCATTCAGCAACACTCCCTCGGTTCCCTCTACCAGTTGATTAAGAGTGTAAATGGTGACATAAAAAAAAATTAGATTCAGCAATTCTGCAGTTATCATTTGCAATGTAGAAAAATTATGCCAGATTCAACTAGATTCAACAATTCTGAAAAAAAATATTTCAAGATTCAACTGAATTCTGCTAGATTCAATAAATTTTGAGAAATTTCAAAAAATGTCACTTTACAAAAATACCACATTTTTGAAATATTTACAAAATGCCACTTTTTCAAAATTATTTTTTCTTTATATTATTTATGTTTGGGTTAATTATGTTCTATTAGGGTTTAGTTTTGAGTGTTTAGGGGGTTTTAGGTGTCAAAACATTTTTTAGGGTTTATAATTTTAAGATATAGGTTTTATAAATCTATAATTAGTGGCATTTTTGTAAATGGACATCCCTAAGTGAGATTCTTGCAAATATGCACACAAAATGTGGTATTTTTGTAATTCCCCCAAAACAAAATTTTGTAATTGTAAAAACTTTGGAATTTTACAAATTAATTGTTTCTATAAGATTTAAACTAAAACTTTACTTTTAATTTTTATTTAAAATTTCATTATTATTTTGAGAAATTTATTCAGATTAGCACTAATGTTTTGACATATTACTAGACTAACACCATTTCAAAAATATTCAATCAAAAACGTATAAAAAGACAATTAACCCACCAAATCTTATTTTAATCACAATAATGTCATTCTATTACTTAAAAATCAGAAATTAGAATTAACAATTAATAAATAATATCAGATTAAACAAGCTTTCTTAAAGGGAAAAAAATCTGATTTATCGACAAAACTTTTGTCAAAATCCTATTTCTCTAAGAAAAGGGGAAACGCCGTATGTCTCTTTTTTGTTCCGACGAGCCTCAACCGTCTTTTTTCTTCCTTAAACGCCGACGAGCATCCAGTTGAAATTGTTTGAAATCTTCCTCACCAATCCGCCGATTACTCGCACTACTCCCAGACTTTGTTTAATTCGATCAACGAAGATTACTTTGTAAATTCTAATTTCGATTCTATCACTTTGTACTTTGGTTGAATTTATGGATTGGGAAATTTGTCACTTTTTATCTTACTTATTGTTATTGGCTTAGTTGGTTAGAGAGGAGGTTAGTCAAGTGGTCGTAAATTCTACCGTAGCTTACAAACCAATTAATCTTTGATGAATCCATGGTTTGGATTATGTCCAGACCTTATACTCAGGCTCTGTTATCAACTTTGGTGGGTAGGAATAGATATACTCAGGAACATTCCACAACTGTGACGTACGGAAGCCAGCGGCTGAGATGTATAACGAGGTGGGACTGCCGCGTATGACCCAGAACTAATCAAGCTTGTACTTTTAGTTTTATTTTGTAATTTTCTCAACTTGTTTAGTTGTGTTTATTAATTTTGGTTGTTTTCTGTAAGAATTTGGTTGCTTTTTTAGCTATAACATTATTAGTCGTAAACAAATATTACTACAAGAAGCAATCAATCAAGTAGTTAAAATCCATATCGTTGGGTAAGATATGTGACACAGGCCAATTCGTATGTGGCCTGGATGTAACCAGCTCTCAGAAACTCAGATTTGGTAATAAAATCACTCCCTCTACTTGTAACCCAAGTCTTTAAGCTACCTGCTTTTAGTTGAGCCAGTGGACAAAAAACTATTGTTAATTCACTCGCAAGTAACAACATATCGTGGGAAATCAAAGTTAAATTAAACAATTAAACAACGATCACAAAGGAAGAAGACTTGCGGCTCCGTTTAGTTATGATTAGAATAGGTTTAGTTTTCAGACCTTGGTTTTGTTTTTAATTAAATGTCCGGTTCAAACGGTTGGTATTTGGTTAATCCGGTATGGTTCAATTTTGATTAGCCGATGCGGTTTAATATGGTTAACCTACAAATAAGTAAGTCTATGGCCAAAAGCAAACAAATATGTGATCAAAAGAAAACAAATTTATCATGTAAATTGGTGACAAACGTAAACAAATCCATTGAATCCTAATAAATCTGTGAAATATTTATATATCTGTCAAATTTAAGAAAATCTGTGGTAAAAAAATAAATAAATCTATTGAAAGCTAATTAGTCTGTTAAACTTAAGTAAGTGTGTCGTCAAAAAAAAAATAAATCTATTAAGTAAATCTGTGAAATATATATAAATCTATCAAATTTAAGAAAATTTGTGGCTAAAAGAAAATAAATATATTGAAAACTAATTAAGTCTCTTAAACTTAAGTAAGTCTATGGCCAAAAAGAAAAAAACTGTTAAGTAAATTTGTGAAATATTTATAAATCTGTGGTCACAAGAAAATAAGTCTTGCTAAAAATAAATATGTGGTCACTTTAAATTAAGTATGTCATATGGCAAAACCGTAATTTTTTTTTTTAATTTTGATAATGGTATTTTTGTAAATATAGTTTTTCCTAACAAAGAATTTGAGGGTATAATAGGCATGAAATCTTTTTTAGTAATAAAAATAAAATAAGAGCTATTCTAGTAATTAACCAATAAATAAGTGTCAAACTAGTTTTTTTCCCTATTATTTTTCTTAAATTTTTCTAGATTTTATTTCGATTTGTTAAGTTTTGTATGTTTTTTAATTTTTGGATTTTCTTAGAAATTTTTCAATTTTTGAAAATAATTATAGATTGACTCCTAATATGATAAATATTTATAAAAAAAATATTCAATTTGTAGTTTTTAACAGGTTTACATATACTTGGTATATGCCACCATGTATTACATAATAGTTTGTGCAGTTCAGAACACATTTCTATACTTGAGATTATTTGCAACATATTAGTCAATACTTGGTGTAGCTAAGAATGGTTTTTCAAAAAAAAAAACTATAACTAAAAGAGTTAATTAGGTGGAAAACCATTAAAAAAAATAATATATTTAGCAAACTAGCAGTAAGAAAGCATAAACTCAACTAAATAACAGAGAAAAAAAGCATAATTTGAGGTAGATTACACTTTAACCCTCTTTTTTTATGTTTTCGGAAATCAATATGAAATCTAATAGGCTGTCCGTATTTATAATTAAAATCCGGCTAACAATTAAAATTACTCTTTAAATATTATACTATTCAGATACAGACTTTGTTATCCATATTGAATAATATTATCAAGCTATCTACACAAATTTATTTATTGTATTTATAATTTATCCCCTAATAAGCTTCTTTCTGTCAGTTGTTAAAAAAATATAGCCAACCTATCATAGATTATCCCATTATTTAAAATCTCTATTCGGCTAACAATTAAGATTATTCTTTAAATATGCTCTACTATCCGGATATATGCTATATTATCTGGATTCGTCGCCGCTTTCACTAATTCGGCGCCACCACTTCCATTGATGGCCATGCATCACCAGATTTGTCGCCGCTTCCATTGACCACCACGCATCAACGGATTCGTTGCCGCTTCCATTAATCCGTCGTTGTTTCCACTAATTTCGTAGCAGTTTCCACTGATTCCTACACACCATCAGATCGGTCGCATCTTCCACTGACCGCCATACACCAACAGATCTCAAGCTGCCTCCACGGATCTAATGTTGCTTCCAACCGGATCCATCGTTGCTTCTATTGACAGGCACGCACCATCGAAACTGTCGCTGCTTCCACTTATTCATCGTCGTCACTGCTTCCACTAATCTGTCACTACATCTACTAATTCTGTTGCAACACACCATCGGATCCGTAGCTGCTCCAGTCACACACCACCACAATTTTGTTCGAAGGGAGAGAGAGAGAGAGAGTCATGGTGTATTATTTGGTTTGTATATATGTTTGTATAAGTTCGATACATGAGGATACAATAGAACTATTGAAATGTGTATAGTGTCATGGTTAGTTTACCAGTTACCATATAAATTGTTGCTACCTAGCGCAAATACTCTAACTAAAAATCTAACTAAGGTAGAAGCCCCCTTGGTCCAGTGGTTTGACCAAGAGTTCATTAATGCTTCTACACCAAGAGGTCTGGGGTTCGAATCCTAGAAGATACGATTTATTATCATTGATGCAGATTAATGGAGACAAGTTTACAGAAGATCTTCAGCGTAGGGCAAGATAGAATCGTCTGGCGTGGATCAAGGTAGAAAATTTGTCCGTTGTAAAAACGTAGATGTAACAGTTCTCATAATTTGTAATATGATAATAATAAATTCAAACTATTAAAACAAAAATTTAACTAATCAATCTAGCTCTAATGGCTAATGTTTTGCCACGTATCAGATTTTTGAGAACTTTCTTAATTATTAGATTTTTCTTGATAGCCTAACTCATATAAGCTTTTCATTATAGAAAAAAGTTAAACTCAAAAGCCTATTTTAATTGGCTGGCACCGGACCCATAATAAGTTTGAGTCGGGCCTAGTCTTAGTCACTCCAAGATACACCAAATTGTTTAAATTAATGGCATCAAATTTGTAAATCTATATAAATCACCAATGAATAACTCTTTTACTAAAATACAAACTTATAAGTGATACGAATACAACCAAAATAAAAATTATAGAAAATATAATATAATTTACTCTAACTTTCAGTATCCTTTCTATTCGCAAATCTATCTTTGTTTTTGATGAATCGTTATCCCCTGAAAAAGTAATCCAAACATGAAACACTGAAGGCATCTTTATTCTTAACATCGACAAAACAATAAAGCATATCTTAAGCAAGAAGATACCTTTAAACTTTAGACAAGAAAGTAGCTTTAGCCTAGTACATAGTACAAATGTATAAAATTAATTTATTTTGGAAATATTGATAGAACAAATGCTTTATACTGTTTCAATCGCCTTTTAGTTAATAATCATAGAGACTTTTCTATACTCTTTTCCGTGAAGATTAGGTTTAGTAAATATTGATGTTTTAGATTATTAAATGATATTTTTTCTAAATTTTAAGAAAAGTTAATTAAAAATTTTTAAATTCTGAATTACTATTGATTTATATGTATTGAAAAATAGTTAATATTAAAAAGTAATAAATTAATAACTTACAACTAATTATTTTTTAATTTATGTAAAAAAGTCAAAACATCAATTTTTAAAGATTATTTTATAGCCCCAACCGGAATTTTTTTTTTCCCGAACCCACTGAATTTATATATATTAATTATGAAGTCCCTCCATTACTCCAAAGATATACTAAACAGTCATTATTGTTGGCATTACATTTGCAAGTCTATATAAGTCACTCATGAATCCCTTCTTTTAACTCATCAAATCAAAATCACAGAAAAATGAAAAATGAAAAATAAAAAAAAGAGAAGAACTTCAATCTTTGTGATCATATCAATATGGAGAGCAAAGATGAGAAGTCGATGTTCTATGATAATGCGACCATAATCATAGGTATCGCTATAGCTGTTGGAGCAGTCGTAGGTCTAGCATCGTGGCTTTGTTCGAGCTCGAAAGAGAAGATGATGAAGGCTCCTGGAAAAGATGGTTACATTCCCAGGAATGCTTTCAAAAACAACCCAAAAGGCTACTTCAAGGAATTACGTAAGAAATGAGTACATTGGCTCAGACTATGTATGCCGGAATTTTGACTGTTTAATGTTCGAACAATATTTGGCTCCTTTTCATGGTCTTAGCTAATGAAAAATCGGTTAACCTTTCAAGATAGTTGTAAATTTAATTATATTTTTTCCGCTTGGAAGAGTAGAAAGAAAACAAAAACTACAAGATTGTTTTGCATAAAACTGAGAAAGACAAAGATCAACATGCATTGTGTTGGGTTCAAATGTAGAAGTTGAACTGAGAACTACCAAAGTATTAAGTGGTGATATCTTATTATCGGTGTTAATTTTCATTAACTACATCAAAATAATGAGAAATATTGTCTTGGCCATTATCACAATATAATAGTACATAATTTCTTGCTTAGGCAGTCCTTGACACTTTTATTTATACAAAATCACTTTTCATTACTCCAAAACTACAAGGATCAATTAAAATGTGTAAACTGATCCTCTTCCCCAAGTTCAGCGTAAGTGATATCTAAGATCATAGCCTTAATCTCTTTACATTTATCTGTTCAATCTTGTTAACCTCAGAGATTTTATTTTCCTTATAAGCAAGAATTGAGCATGCACTTTCACCAAATCCATGGACAAATCAAACGACAAAGGAAACACTTAATTTGATTTTCACATTCCTTACCACCATATAATCTTAATTAAAATAAAATAGTACAATGCAAAATCAAGCATTGAGCACAGTACAAATACACTTCAAAGGTGCTACTTCATGTAGCTAGCTAGCTAGGTAAGAGATAATTACATTCCATTATTTAACATTCCATTATTTAAACGTTCCATTATTTAAAGTTACCTAGTATTAAATTTTTTTAACCAAGACCTACCCCTAAATTTACGTATATCAAAATCAAAAGCCAGAACAACCGACAAGAAAGTAGCTTTAGTACAAACAACAAAGTATAAAGGATTAAATTTCTCCAATAAACAAAAAACAAAAAATTGACCAAAAACTTTCTATGGGGTTTCTGTTTCGGTTCGATTCGAAGTACTAATTAAGCAATTGACCAAAAACTGTGGCATAATCACAATTAATCCTAAACATAAAATCAAAAACCAAACCCAACCGAAACAAAATTATCCGAACCGAATCTAAACCAAACCCGAACCAAAAATTAAAATATCTTAATGGATCCTAAATTAGTAGTACCAAGAATCCGATCCAAATCCATAATTAAATCGAGAATCGAACGAGTATCCAATCCAAAATATCTGAAGCATAAATTAATTCAGGTATTTTTATAGCTTTTTGTTATTTTTTTTGAGTTTTTTGGGAAAATTTGGGTAAAACCGAATTAAACCAAAAAAATTTCGGTAATTATGAGTGTTTCAGATAATTTTTTAGTATTTCGGATAATTTTAGGGTACTTGAGATAAGAAAATACCCGAACGGTTCCTATTTTTATACTCGGATCCAACCCGAACCCAAAAGAACTGAACCAAACTCAACCCGAATTTCATAAATATCCGAACGGTTCCTATATTTTTATACCCTAAACCCGAAAGACCCGAATCGAACGCATGTGAATACCCGAACACCCAAAGCTAATCACAACCACTGAAATTAGTGGTTTTCGATATTTATTTAATTTTGTTTTTTTGGTTGAAATGTGAAATTTATTAATCAACAAAAAGAAAAATACTTACAAGGGTTTGGTCTTTTACGACAAACTAAACAATATGATATTGGTCAATCGAAATAAAAAAATAAAACCAAATTTATCACGACAAGGGGGAGGAATTCAACTGGGGATGCTTGTTGATCTTGACCAGCGTTGCATCACTTCAGTCAAACGACTCTCGTCTCCATGGTAGATAGCTTGCAATCGGTTTTGCATGTCCTTATCAATTGTTCTAGTAAGTAAAAGGACAGATCGAGGAGATTGTTGATGTCTTCTCTCCAAATGCCATAAATAGTGGCTTGAAGTGCTAAGCGGAGCAACAGAGAGTCATCCCTCTCAATGTTCTGCCGAGTAATGGACCGAAGAGTGATCTCCCAATCTGGGTTTATCCTCCTTCCTAGTAAGCCAGAACATAGCCAATTCCAGATAGTGAACGAATAGGGGCAAGCCATGAACAAATGATCCCTAGTTTCGTTAACTTCTCCACATAGTAAACAAGCTTGATTCAATCCCCACATTCTCATACGAGCTCCAGTTGACAAGCGATCTCTAATGGCAAGCCAATTTATAAAGCTATGTCGACGAGTAGCCTGAGAGAACCAAACAATCTTGTGCCACCATACTTTTGGATTCACTATTCCAAGTTGTTTTTGTCGAGAAATGATCCTTGTATTCTCCACTACAATGTCTCCAATTCACTTTATCCCGACCAGCCGAAGCTTGAGGTCGAATCCTATTCCCAATCCTACCTCTGTCTTAGGTCTGCAAACATCATCCCAACTAACCTTTGTTTTTGTGCTAATATGTGGTGATCCAGACCACAAAAAAAAGCAGCGTTTTGGGATTCGAAAGGCAGAACACCAGAAATTGGATATACTTGCTATGACCGATTGGATAAGCTGAAGTCGTCCGGCAAAAGAAAGAGACTTACTTGACCAAGAAACCATGCGAGAACGAACCTTGTCAATGACGGGCTCGTAGTCAAGAGAGGATTTGGTTATTTGGTATTAGGTAAATTAATCCATGTATAAAACTCACTTATTTTGGAACAATAGTAGGACAAATTCTTTAAAATTCATTCGTTTATCAAAACATGGAAACGCAAAGAGTCGGAAAGAAGAGAGCTCGAGATGGTGGAGTGGAGATTTCAATCAAGACGGTGAATGGTAAGACCATAAACCTAGAAGTTGATGATACCTCTGAAACCATCGACCTCAAGATCCATGGACCGACCCGTCAAGTGGTTCTCGTCTAGGTCCAGATCCAGATTCGGAGTCGGATCAAGATTCGAATGAGGAAGCAGTCATACGGATGACACTAAATGGGAAAACATTCAACATAAAAGTGAAAGAGATAGAGACTATTGGAAACGTCAAGACCAAGATCCATGGTCAGGGGGGTCCTCCAGTGGACGAGCAGACGCTGATGTATGAAGGCAGGCAGCTTGTCACTACCCTTGTCATGATGTCACGTCTTTGCGGTTGCTAAATTTAAAATGTCTCTCTTTTTTACATTTTAGATCCAAATCGGTCTTTAGGCGGACTCGCTTTGATGTTTCATTTTGCTTTGGCAATAATAATCGAACAAATGTTTAAATTCCCTTTAATTATTATGTATTGAGACTTTTAGTGTTATATTCTACGATGAACAATTGTTGGCTTGTATTCACCTTTTCTAGTTTTAGCCAATCATTATATCATGTTATTTAACAATTAAAAAGAAATTAAAAATTAAATAATTTAAGGAAATAAAATTATTAACCAAAAAAAAGTTAAGTTAATGCCATTGCCGTTTCCTGAAGACATGGAAAGAGAATACACAGTTTTTGGCGATTCCAAATAACAGAACATAAAGCTAGAAAAAGAGGAAGAGAGAAGATTTTGGATTTAAGATGAGAGAAAGGAGAATAAACTTAAATGGAGAGATATAGAATTGGTGTCTTATCGAGGTCGGGCCGTCGCGTACTTAAAACCGAATTTTTTGATGTTTTAAAAAGAACATTGAAATCGATAACAACAAAATAAAAAAAGGAGAACAAAAGTGAAGATTACATGGACTAGCTGTTGACTAGTGCGTTTTTGCTCTCAAACCAAACTAGAAGAAACAAGGAGTATGAGGAGAGAAGTTTAGACGTTTTCTTTAGTTATATTCATTGGAACTAAAATTATGTTGTCTTAGGATGGCTTGTAGAACTAGGCTTTATTCTAGCTATCATTAAGCCTAGTGGGAGTTGTTTTTTAGTGGTTGAAAAGTCTAGCAAGTGTATGGTTCTTTTTTATATATGTCTGCATCATCTTTTGTAATTGCAGTACAAAAAATCAGAGCTTTGTGATAATCTTTCTGTTAATTAGTTTCTGAATCATTATACTCAAATCATACAAAACAGAGAGAGATGATAATCTAGTTTCTGCAGTAAATTTGTAAAAAAATGATTCCACAAGAGAGAACAAAATCAAACTAGCTTTAATACTTGGTGTTATGAATGTGATTTTGAAAGAAAAGATTAACAAATAAAACATCATATGTTCTATGAATGATAATAAAGCTTTAAGATGCTCCACCATAACTCTCTCCGGATTGAAAAAAATTTTCATTGTCTTTGGCATCCATAGATGTAGTTTTCATATTAATGCACGTGGAAGATTTGCTAGCAAAAATACCTTTTAATAAATCAGATCTGCACATACAAATTACAAAAACCATAACAAAAAATTGGTAAAGCAAAAAAAAAAGTTTGATCCTTATTAAAATATTCGTCATCATCATAATAATTAACTATTTAGGAATTCAATTGACTATATAACCTAGACCAAAAAGAGACACAAAAAGCAAACTAAGCTAACCTAGCAATCTTACTAACACTCATACGCCTTAGAATTGACTTTTTGGCCTAAGATATCCAATTAATAAAACTTTTCAATTCAGAAAACTAATTAGTAATTATATGCGGAAAACAAGTTACAGATTGTGATTAAAATAAGTTACAGATTATTGGTCGTATGGCGCAGGAGAAAAAGAGCAGATTTTAGCTTTGCAAAAAACAAGTTATCATATAAGACACGGCAACGGCAGTTAACTTAACTTTTTTGTGGTTAATTTTTAATTTTTTTTTATCTTCTTAATTTGTTTAATTTTAAATTTTTTTTTAATTGTTAAATAATATGGCACAATGATTGGCTAAAACTAGAAGAGGTGAATATAAAAATTGAACCCAAGAATTATTCTTCTACAATTCCCTCTGAAATTAAATTAAGGGATTTTGCACCGATACTTCAAAAGTTTTCTTGTTTTTCTTTAAAATTTATTTTACCATCGCTTAAACGAATACAGAAGCGGTGGTTGAAGATATGGGAGAATAAATTAAGTTTTTACTATCACACGAAGGAGAAGAAAGCTCTCATGTGGGCTCTCACGTGATTTTAAAATACTATTGGGCATTCGATTTCTAAGGTCCATCAAACATATTGAATTTTATCGCTATAACTCCTTGCTTTTTTATTGGACATTATTACTTGCTAGTGGTTGCAAATTCTCATTTCTTTTCTCATTTGTATATTAGAAGAAAAGTTTGGAAATTATGTTCAATAACCATAAAAACAAAAACTATAACTAAAACTCTAACTAATTAACCTAGCTCTAATGGCTAATATTTTGCCACATATAACATTTTTGCTTATTTTCTTAATTACTTCCTCCATTCACAATACTTATCATTCTAGATTACTTTATGTAGATTAAGAAAACAATTAAATTTTCTGTTTTACCTTTAATTAATACATTTTTTTATTTGATATGCGTAATTAATAAATTAAAAAAATAAAGATAAAAATGGAAAAATAGTTATAAACATACATTAAAAATACAAAACGACAAATAATATAAAAAATTAAGTTTAAAATGACAACTAATATGAAATAGAAAGATTATTAGTTTTTTTTGGTTAGATAGCCAATTAACTCATATAATCTTTTCATTATAGAAAAAATTAAACTCAAAGGCCTGTTTTAATTGGTTGGCATCGGACCCATAATAAATTTGAGTCTGGCCTAGTCTTAATCACTCCAAAGATACACCAAATTGTTTAAATTGATGGCATCAAATTTGTAAATCTATATAAATCACCGATGAATAACTCTTTTACTAAAATTCGAACTTATAAATGATACGAAATACAACAAAAATAAAAATGATAAAAAGTTATAATATACTTTACTCGAACTCTCAGTATCCTTTCTATTTGGAAGACATGCACCTATATATCTTTGTTTTTGATGAATCGTTATCCACTGAAAAAGTAATCCAAACATGAAACTGAAAACATTTTTATTCTTAAGACCATCCTTAATGAGTATCATCTAACTTAAAAAAAAATAAAAATTTTTGAGATTTTGGTGAAGAAACGTGTCATTGGAAAAAGATTTTTGAAACGGTTTCTAAACTGTTTATGACACATGTTATATATTATTTGTTAATTAATTATTTATTTAATAATTTAATATTTAAAAAGTTAATAAAATTAAATAAAATCTATTAAAATATTATAAGTTAAAGACTTCGAAAAGTCTCTCCCTTGTTAAAGTCTCTCTCTTATTAACGCGACATCGACAAAACAATAAAGCAAAAGCATATCTTAAAGCAAGAAGATACCTCTTTAAACTTTAGACAAGAAAGTAGCTTTAGCCTAGTACATAGCACACTGTATACAATTAATTTATTTTGGAAATATTGATAGAACAAATACTTTATACTATTTGAATCGTCCTTTATGGTGTATTGAAAGTTGTATTTAAAAGGATTCGAGTTCTAATGGGATTTTAGATGATTTTAGTGATTTTGTGTGATTTTAGGAAATTTAATATAAAACTATCTAGAATCCTACTTAAAACCATATGATTTGACTCTTTGTACTTTTAACAAAGAAATTCTCTCAAATCCCTCTTAAATCCCATGAAATCATTAAAAACCAAATATTTCGTGGGTTTGAAAGTATTTTTCCAAATTACTAGTTCAATAACACTAGATTTTAATAGAGTTTTTTAAATCAATGATCCAATAACATATGATTTGACAAATCATAACAAATCAATTGAAATGTTAGATTGAATACACCCCTTTAGTTAATCATAGAGACTTTATTTATTTATTTTACAATCCCCACTGAATTTTGTTTTTTGGTTCTGAACCCACTGAATTTATATTATATTATTATGAAGTCTATTACATTTACAAGTCTATATAAGTCTATATAAGTTCGTATCGTCTTTATTGTCGGTATTACATTTACAAGTCTATATAAGTCACTCATGTATCCCTTTTTTCAACTCATCAAATTAAAATCACAAAAAAAAAAAAGAGAAGAAGAGCTTAAATCTTTGTGATCATATCAATATGGCGAGCAAAAAGGGTAACAAAGATGAGAAATCTTCATTTTATGATACCGCAACGAAAGCTGTAGGGGTCGCTGGAGCCGTTGCAGCATTCGCCGGTCTAGCCTTTTTGAGCTTCGCCTCGAGCTCCGAAGAGAAGAGACAGGAAGAGAAGATGATGAAGGCTCCTGGGGCCGATGGTTATATTCCCAGGGCACCTTTCGAAGCCAACCCGAAAGACTACTTCAGGGACCAGCGTGAGCGTAATAGGAAATGAAAATATGAGTATGTGGAAGTTTTTTAAAATTTCCGGCTTTGTATTCTATATAGCTAAAATAATAAAACGTTTGCAAATGTCGTTTACCGTACCATGTTATATCAGTATGATATTTATCTATCTTATGTTTAATTAAGTTTCAATTATGTTGTATTGGTTGTGGAAGACGCTTAATTTCCTCCTTTTGTATCGTCAAGAATTATTGAACGAAGTAAGATTGTGAAAAAAAAAAAAGTATTAGATACTACATGTATAACATTAATTCATTGTGGAAACTGTACTAGAACAAATGCTTTAAATTAAAACTCCCTTTTAGTTATTTATAGAGAGTTTAAAGTATTCCAAAATTTCCACTGAAATTATATATATTACATAATTGTTACTCCAAAGGTACACTAGATATTCTTAATTGTTGGCATGACATTTGAAACTCTATACAAGTCACTCATTGTCCCCTCGTTTTACTTAACAAAACACACACAAAAAAAAGAAGTTAAAGATTCTTGATAATATCAAGGGAGCTTTACTAAAACAACCTTACAAAGTTGATTTTTGACCAAAATAATGCTATTCTTTGAAAATTACTCAAACAATCTTGAAAAACTATTAATACCCGTTTTAGCCTTATTTCCTTTGGAAAAAAACGTATTTACGAAAATGTCACTAATGAGGCAGCGAATAAGTTTACCGTTCATGTGATGGTAGATTTATTTGCGATTGGTAGATTTATTAAGTTGTTGGTAGATTTATTGATGGTTCGCGCAATGGTAGACTTATTTATAGTAGTGGTAGATTTATAATATGTGGTAGACCTATTTTTCGTAGTGGTAGATTTAATTTTGTGATCGGTAGACTTATTTCTAGTGGTGGTAGAGTTAATTTTGTGATCGGTAGATTTATTGATGGTTTGCGCAGTCGTAGATTTATTTATAGTAGTGGTAGATTTATTTTTGGGTGATAGACTTATTAGTAGTAGTGGTAGAGTTAATTTTATGATCAGTAGACTTCTTAATGGTTCGCTCAATGGTAGACTTATTTATAGTGGTGTTAGATTTATAAAAATGTGCTAAACTTATTTGTAGTAGTGGTAGAGTTAATTTTGTGATCGGTAGACTTATTGATGGTTCACGCAATGGTAGACTTATTTATTTTGGTGGTAGATTTATAAAATGTGGTAGACTTATTTATAGTAGTTGTAGAGTTAATTTTGTGATCGGTAGACTTATTTCTAGTGGTGGTAGAGTTAATTTTGTGATCGGTAATCTTATTGATGGTTCGCGCAATCGTAGACTTATTTATAGTAGTGGTAGATTTATTTTTAAGTGATAGACTTATTAGTAGTAGTGGTAAAGTTAATTTTGTGATCGGTAGACTTATTGATGGTTCGCGCAATGGTAGACTTATTTATAGTGGTGGTAGATTTATAAACTGTGGTAGACTTATTTGTAGTAGTGGTAGAGTTAATTTTGTGATCGGTAGACTTATTTCTTGTAGTGGTAGAGTTAATTTTGTGATCGGTAGACTTATTGATGGTTCGCGTAGTGGTAGATATTTTTTTTAGTGATAAACTTATTAGTAGTTGTGGTAGAGTTACTTTGTGATCGGTAGACTTATTGATGGTTCGCGCAATCGTAGACTTATTTATACTAGTGGTAGAGTTATAATATGTGGTAGACTTATTTGTAGTAGTGGTAGAGTTAATTTTGTGATCGGTAGACTTATTTATAGTGGTGGTAGAGTTAATTTTGTGATCGGTAGACTTATTGATGGTTCGCGTAGTGGTAGATTTATTTTTGAGTGATAGACTTATTAGTAGTTGTGGTAGAGTTATTTTGTGATCTGTAGACTTATTGATGGTTCGCGCAATCGTAGACTTATTTATACTAGTGGTAGAGTTATAATATGTGATAGACTTATTTATTGTAATGGTAGATTTATTCAATCTTTTCACCTCTTTACTAAAACAACATTACACTTGTTTATAGTAGTAATATATTTATTTATAGTAATGGTAGATTTATAATATGTGGTAGACTTATTTATAGTCGT
The DNA here is from genome assembly GCA_964056655.1 of Arabis hirsuta. Lineage (NCBI taxonomy): Eukaryota > Viridiplantae > Streptophyta > Magnoliopsida > Brassicales > Brassicaceae > Arabis > Arabis hirsuta. The sequence goes on along the minus strand of OZ053313.1, from coordinate 22,052,387 downwards.
GGTAGTGGTAGATTTATAATATATGGTAGACTTATTTATAGTAGTGGTAGACTTATTTATAGTAGTAGATTTATTCAATAAAGGGTAAAATTGTAATTTACCTTTTATCTTCTCCACAAAACACCAAGCTTTTCTCAAACCCTAACAATGGCGGCCAACCATTTTTTAGCTCGTTTTTACTGTATTTTAACTCGTTTTCAACTAGATTTTGCCTAAAACTAGTAGATCTAACATCATATATCTTTTTTCTAACAAAACATCAAAAAAATTTGAGTTTTTTTTTTCAACTTTTGATTTTAATTCGATTTTTACCTAAATTCCAGGCTTCACACCTCCGCAGCCTCCGCGGCCGTAGTTTCAAACAAATGTTTGATTTTTTTTTTTAATCCAAATTATGAATGATATTTTTGTAATAAAAACTTGTTACTAAAGTTTATTTATCTTTTTATAACTTGTGTTGAGTTTCAAAGTTGAATAAAAATTGTTCTAGTAATTAATCTACTTTCCAAAGTTGTTTTAGTAATTATCTCTAATATCAATATGAATAGCAACGAGAGAAAGGATAACAAAGATGAGAATTCAACATTTTATGATAGCGCAACGAATGTCATAGGCCGCGTCCGAATCATTGTAGCATTAGCTAGTTTACTCTTGTTGAGCTTGGGCTCATACTCAGACTCGGAAGAGAAGATGAAGGCTGCTGGGCAAGATGGTTATATTCCCCTAAAAGATTTCAAAGACCACCCACCCAAAAGAGTACTTCAAGAATCTGCGTGATAAGAAATGAAAATATGAGTAAGTTGAATTATTAACTACTTCCGACTTTGTATTCTATAACAAAATAAGAAAAACGTCAGGGTATGACAAATATACAGTAAAACCTCTATAAATTAATACTCGATAAATTAATAATCATCATAAATTAATAAATTATTCCGGTCCCGAGTCGGATCAATGTAAAAATTTGCGAAATTCGATAAGATGATAAGATAATAATTTTTTTGAAATTTTCATGTAAAAATATGATCACAATAATATCATAAATTAATAATCATGTATAATTATGCATATATATATATATAATTTTTCTGGCTTATGTAACTTTTTATTCTACTTACTATCTCAAACAAACTTTTATGATTGTTTTTTCGGTATCCAAAACTTATGATAAGTTATAGACACGATAATTGATTGTGTACACATAATTTTTTCCAAATGTATCATAATATATATCGTTACTGACTTTATCATCAACACTGAGAACGATAACCATGTTTTTTTTCTCTCTAAATTTTGTACTAATAATGTGTATTAATTTTAAATAGCTATTATATTATGATGTTAATATTTATTCTATTACAATAATAAAAAGTATAAATCATAATCTCAAGTTAATACATATTATTTTTACAAATTAGTTTAATTAAATTCTTGAACAGAATATCATTTGAATTTTGTTAAAGAAAATTCTTACATAAAACAGATAAATATCTCTATAAATTAATATTTATTAATTTATAGATTAATTAATATCTCTCTAAATTAATATATTTTCGAAGTCCCAACATTATTAATTTATAGAGGTTTTACTGTATGTCGAATATATATATATATATAATGGTGTAATACATATTGCTATTGTATTGATCTATGTATTTGTGATGCTCTTTCCGGGACTAAAGCAACTATTGCGACCGCAATTTAAAATCTAATATAATTCAAACGATAAATCATTTATAAAATAACTAAATTATAATCCAAAATAATTTTTTTTTAATTATAAACTATAAATCTGAAATTTAAATAATAGGGCAATAATTCAATAAATAAATTAAAATTTACCGTAAATGTGATGAAAATATATTTTTTGAATTTCTTAAGGAACAACTTATTAGAGCAGAAGCTTAATATATAATGAAATGAAGCCCACAAATCCATGTTGGTAGGGTTTTATATATATATATTGTGTGTTAACCCCAACTCTCATTTCTCATCTTGTGAAATCAATAGAAAATCATTTTATATTCGTGACAACATAAAGTTTCATTTTTATTCTTTTTTGTTCTTGCATCTTATTTTTCTACCTTATTAAGCTCTTGTGAGCTAGAATAATCTTTGCTTGGATTTTACTAATTACATGGTATCAAAGCTCAACGATTCATGGGGTCTGCCTTTATAATTTTTCCTCCACTTATTCTCAAAGTTATTGATGAAGACCTCCAGATTCTCTAATTCATGATTTTCTGTGCTTTCAGGGCCTCGTGGTTAAGACTGGGCATAAGGCGAGTACCCTGAAAATTTGGACTATCCGTTATCCGATCCAATTCTACTGTGTATTTGACAAACAATACTCTTACCCGATCCGCAAAAAGTGAGTACCCTATTCAACGGATATGCGGCAAAAATTTGTTGACCCGTTGGGTACCCGATCCTTTACTCCTATCCGTCCAATTGTAACATAGTTTATCTATAATTAAAGTTAAACAACTTATATACCAAATAAATGAAAGAGTTATTAGGAAAATGAAAAAAAAAAATTTAATAGACAACTTATAGTTCATAAAATATAATATTATAAACTTCAAAATTTAAAACTTGTATTCCATCATCTCCAAAATTATCGATGACAATTCAAAACACACAAAAGATTGACGTTGTAATTATTTATACTATACTATATATTATACAATTTATTTTATAACTAAGTTTATCAAATATTAGTGATATAAAATGCGAGAATTTACGGGTTGGATAGCAAATCGAGTACGAAAACGTGTAACGAGACGGGTAGTGAAAAAAAAATGATACCTTTTATCCGATCTTTAGCCGTGGATATCAAAATTATAGTCTCCGTTACCCGACTCAAACATTACGGATACCCTACTTTTTTAGACGAATACGAACTGGGTAACGGATAAAAGACAAGTAACGGATATCTGTGTCAGCACTAAAAAACGGTTATAGAACCAAACTATAACCGTACATAATGTTTGGAGCAATAATGCTTTTAGATTAAAATTTAGGTGGGTCAGCTATCAATTTCACAAATTTGGTTTTAGGACGAAAAGTCAAAGTTACTGGAGTTTATTTATCTTTAGTTTCGTTGGTGTTCAGTATATATGCGTTAAGGAATTAATTATATTATTAAAACAAACAAACAAAAAGGATTACAGAAAAACTTACAAATGTGAAAAAGAAAAAGCAAAAAAACAAGAAAGGATTACAGAGCGTAGAAAACAAGAAGAGTTCATTAGGCGCAAAGAACTTTTTTCAAGATTCAGCATTGGTCACACTTCAAAATCAAACAATACCAATGTGGACATGTTTGCTAAGAGAGTCCAGGTATTTCTACAAAAAACTATTTATGTAAATTTTACTTTTCCGGTTTGGGCCACCGAATCGTTCTAAGTTTGTAAAACTATTGACAAAAAAAAAAAATTAGAGAGCGTAAATAACCAACAGGGTTATCTTGAGAGGACGAAGGTGGCAAAACGACAGGCAATGACATTACCTCTCTAAATTGATATAAACAAGATTGAGAACAAAATGTCATATGGTCCATTTCAAAAACTACTTTTCCTTCACATCGGTGCTCTGTACCATGGCATAATGGCCGAGACATGGTCTTGTTGCGACGAATATGAACCCTTTCATTGTTACGAATTATTATGCTTTGACCATGTTTCATATACATATCTTCACCAAACAAACAATCAACATGAACAGTGGTTGAGCAGTAGTCATCGCATGAATAGAACCCTCCTTTTCTTGAATATACTATTTTGCTTTCGCATATATCACACCAGCCTGGATCATCACTTGCCTCTTCCTTTTCCCGAAATGTGAGGAAATGTTTGTCATGCTTGTATCTCCGCTTGTATGGTAAGGTAGCACAAGTGAAACATATAATAAAACTGCACTCGATGCAATTTAGTTTTCTACAATAATTATTTTCGTCACCCTCTTCTTGGTAGATATTACATATTGCCGCTCTTTCGTCTTCTGGCTTTAAAGCTAGGAACAAGGGATGCTCATGGCCTTCATATTCAAATGGTTCAGAAACCGAGGCACACCGTGAGTCTAGTTTTAAGTCATAACCATCCGCATAGACAAAACCACAACTTTCACGCTTACAAGCATCACATCTGAAGTAACCTTCACAATTGTTATATTTATCGAAGTCAACCTCTAGTGTAAGTGAATTAGCATGCAACGGGTGTTGTTTCTTTAGGGGCGCATTAGCACATGCTTCGTGGAGGATGAAGTCGCAATGTGACATACATGAATAGTAGCTACCCTCATAGATTGGAAGGAGGCACGCTTGACAAGACTTGTCTTCATCATAAACTTTACTCATCTTGAGTTTCAAACGATGGCAATGAGAAAAATGGAGTATTATTCCATCAGCAATCTTCTCAAATGGCTCAACAACTATCTCATCCTCTTCAGGAACTCCCTCGAGGTCTATTCCATCCCACAAGTCTCTCCTCAAGGCACATCTTGTATGAACAAAGTAATCATCACACGTGTATGCACCTCAATTGTTGTCAACCTTCCGACGACATACTCCGCAAGTCCATTTACCAGATGGAAGAGAGGAGGTAAAGGAGATACGGTGGTGGTGACGAGATATTCTTATGACATACGGGGAATAGATACAATCTTGATGGACTACGAAGACAGACAAAGCACATACATAGGTCGGCAAAATGTTCATTGATCAGGCCGCAATCACACACTAAGGAATTTTGTTTAGGGAAAAAGGTGAGTGGGTGAGAATGCCTTTTAATGTGGTCTATGACAATGGGTATTGGCTTCATCACAAATTGGAAGCATAACCAATTCGTATGTAGGACAATAATAAAGCATTTGATAGATTCTTTCTTGACAACAGAAGCACCTCAACGTGTCGTATTCGAGGTAGGGAGGATAATAAAGTTTGAGAGATAGAAAAGGGTAAGAAGGGTGTTTGATCTCAAGTGGAGATTCTATGCATTCTTTGTGGAACATTTGATCACATGTGACACATAAATAATAATCTGTGCCAAGGGTTGAGTGGTCGCATACACCACAAAAGAATTCTTGATAAGATATTTTATTTTTGCACCAAAAGAGAGGGAGGAGAGGAAGCTTACATGGATTATCATAGATGTCGGATCCAATAAAAAATTGGAATTGTTGATCACTGCTTTTTTTGTTAAAGAATTGAGGGTAAACATCCACCGAGACAAAGTCATTGCAACCAAGATCATTCTTCCATTGTTTTCCCTCTCGAATACTCTTACGAAAAGATGGACACTGGAAAAGAGGTTGAAGAGAAGGGAAGTCGTGGCCACTAGAATCAGTGGATGTTTCACTTGAGGAGGAGCTTGGGATTTGTGAAAAGAAATTGAATATGTGAAATGGTTTTCCATCGATTTCTTCCTTACGAAATCCACCGACATAATTCATTGGCTCAGAAATGTTTTGGTTGTTAGTGAATAGGGATATTCCTCTTCTACTTCTCCCTCTTCCATATATAACAAAAGCATTTAATATGGGCATGTTACTAGGCTTAAAAAGAATTAAATATGAGCACATTTAAAATATTGTATTCAATGTTGTATTTAAAGAAATTTGAGTTTTAATGAGATTTTAGATGATTTTTTTGATTTTTTGTGATTTTAGGGAACATATAAAACTCTCTACAATCCCACATAAAACCATGTGATTTGACTATTTGTATTTTTAACAAAGAAATCCTCTCAAATCCCCCCTGAAATCCAATGAAATCATTAAAAACTAAATCCTTCATATGTTTCCAATAACAATAGATTTGAAAATATTTTTCCAAATCACTAATTCAATAATACTAGATTTTAATAGAGTTTTTAAGATCCATGATCCAAATAACATAGGATTTGACAAATCATAACAAATCACTTGAAATGTTAGATTGAATACATCCCCCTAACCTCCGAGATTTTGATCAATATATACTGGTTGAATACCCGCGTATACACGCGGAATGTCTTCATATATATATTTTTTCTAATATGATTAAATAATGATTTAATTAGTTAAAAAAAAATGTTTTGATTGTCTAGTTATACAAAATTTTGGATTTGGTAAGTAACTCCGGTGATTTTATTATTTATATAGTAACTTATATTTTTGAACTGACACCATCATCACCCAAGACTATATGACTCAGTCGTATTCTTTTTTTCTAACTATCTTTGAACCATCTTCTTTCAGTTTTATAAGTATTTTGAAAAGCTTATGTGTTAGAATACCTACCTAAATATGTGAGAATCCTTCATAATTTTTTTTAGGAAGGTTTCTTACATATTTAGGAACGCCTTCCTAAACCTTAAAAAAGCAAATCTTTCTATTAATTTTTCATTTTTTCTATTATTGAAAGCCTTAATATTCTTTTGATAAACGACTTATGTTTTGATAAGCGTGAGCTATGTTTTTAGGTTCTTTTGATAAACAAGTTAAGTGATCGAGATTAAATAAGTTAGCGAGTTATGCAAGCCAACTCAGAAGAGTCTAGCTCACGAACACATATTTTTTTTAACGATCTAAAATTATATATTGTTATGTTAGTAAATATATTTAAGATTTACCAACTAAAATATATATTATCGTTCTTTTTTAACTAAAGCAATAGAAATAATCTATTAAACAAGTATCAAAGTCTTCTTCTTCTTAAACACGTCTATACTATGCATTTGATCTTGGTTATTTGGTTTTACAGCTGACAAGAATAATACTATATTTTTATTCACTTGTTAATTATCTACGTTAATTGCAATTTGTCTGAGCATATGTGGTATTGGATTGGTTTTAATTTACCATTCGATAACAATATTATTATTATTTTTTTTTAATATTTAACATTTAAAATTAATTTAGGATTTTATTATTAGAGTTTAGTTTTTCATTATTTGATTCTTAGATGTATCTCATATTAGCTCGGACTGAAAGCGATATAAGGTTCTTGACAAAATTTATTTTTTAGGAAGGTTTCTTATATGTTTAGAAACGCCTTCCTAAACCTTAAAAAACAAATTTTCTATTATTTTATCATTTTTTTTCAATTAATTTTCATGTCTCTTGATTATTTAGGCTGACCTTCATAAATATGTGAAAATCCTTCGTACATTAATTTTTTATGAAGATTTCCTTAATATTTTGGAAGACTTTCCTAAATCTATGATAATCCTTACTAAATTTATTTTTTAGGAAGGTTTCATATTTAGGAAGACCTTCATAAAAAGGTGAGAATCTTTCTTAAATTTATTTCTTAGAAATGTTTCCTACATATTTGGGAAGACCTTCCTAAATATGTGATAATCCTTCCTAATTTTTTTTTGTTAGGAAAGTTTCCTACATATATAGGAACGTTTTCCTAAACCTTAAAGAAACAAATCTTTCTATTATTTGTTATTTGGTTTTACAGCCGACAAAAATAGTAATATATTTTTATTCACTTGTTAATTATCTACGTTAATTGCAATTTGTCTTAGCATATGTGGTATTGGATTGGTTTTGATTTAGCCTTCGAGAACAATATTATTTGGATTTTTTTTTTAATATTTAACATTTAAAATTAATTTTGGATTTTATTATTATAGTTTCATTTTAAATTATTTTATTCTTATATGTATTTCATATTAGCTCGCGAGTTCAAATCATTTAAATCATGATCTAGATGATCTGAGTTCGAACTTATGTTTTTTTTTTGGGTAAAATATTAAGAGTTCGAGCTTATGGTTTTAAGCTCGAATAATAAATGAGTTGAGTTGAAGTTAACCGTAAAATAATCTAACTCATCATTGAGCTAAGTTTGACACCCCTAATTAACATAAGTTTTATATACTCTCCCAAATGAACTTGTCAGTAAGTGCATTTGAACCGGCTAGAGAACTGTCACAGAGAGGATTATGGGAGAAAAACTAAACTATGATTGACACTACAATAAAGTGTTCTTCAACAATTTTTAGTGACTTTCTTTGCAGAGCAAGAGTAATACAGAGATTTCAGATTTGAATTGAAATAGAGTTATCGTATTAAACAAATCTGGCTTGAGGAATATGACATATAGAAGTAGGATCGAACGAAACGATACATAAACTACCGAATACCAAAAAGAACAAAACTAGTTAATGTAGGAATTATTTCTTCAGTTGTAATGGGTTTTTAGACTGAGACGGTTCGTTTGTCTGAAGTGGTTCTTGGCACCACTCGACCACCAGGGCTTCTTCCTGTTATGCCGCTTGTACCAGAGGATGTCCGAGGAACAGCCCGCTGTATGATTCGAATGGGAGTCCCGCCTAAATCAAAGTCTTCTTTCAATGATCTAGTCAAGAACCTTATGTCGCTTTCCAGTAACTGGTTTTTCCCGCTCATAAACGCCACAAAAGTTGGTGGTCTAGCTTTCACTTGTGTAAAAAACTTGATCTTTGGCTGTGAAGCCGAGTCTTTCCAAGAATGTCGGCTCATAACCTAACTCAACACACAGAACAAATGATCAGGGCAAGTACTGATGTCATCTTTTTGTATATCCAATAGTCTAGTTCGATAGTACTACAGACCTTACGCAACCAGCGATTGAGACGTCCTGTGGAAAGTCTTGAACACCATCTCTTGTATGTGTCAATGACTTGGTTCATTACTTCCAAACGTCCTCTCCCCTCTAATGCAGAGATAAACACAACCGGTATGCCCGTAATCTGCAACAACAAATTATGTTTCTCATCAGTCAAGAGCCCGAATAATGTCAAAAGAAGATACAAGAATTAACAAAAGATACAATTTTTTATTACTAAGAGAGATCACATTACCTGAGGAATAACTGTCTGAACTTCAATGGGAACAGCTTCTTTGATTTTCATGTACATCTCAGAGTTTTGTTTCCCTCTTAGACAATCCATTTTGTTAACGATAACGACCAGACCACGTCCTTCTTCTACAGCGCGTCTAGCTATAACTACTTCTGAATGTGTCATACTGCATTTAGCTTTTATGATCTGGAGATTGCAAATTTTAAAAAATACGATAAGCATCTATTTATTTCCTCTTTCTTTTCTTTTTTCACAGTTGTGCAAAAAGAACGAATCATGGAAGTAAGTGTGAACATGACAAACCTCTTCAGCATCGAGAACTAAAGCGATAATATGTGCCCGCATCAGACTCTTTCTTGATTGCATGATACTTAAAGACGCTGGTCCTTTGTCCCGCTCTGTTCTCTCCAACCAACCAGCAGTATCAACCTTAACAAATAGGCAAAAACATCAAAGTGAATAAGATAAAAGTTTGTCCCACTTTTTCTTTTACCATTAATGGAACACTAGCTGATGTAAGAGAACTAGAACAATTATAATTCTAAACGTACCAGATAAACAGTCCTACCCTGAAACTCGAACTGAACTCTCACAGCATCTCTAGTAAGACCAGCTTCTGGACCCACCAACACACGCTCTTCTTCCAACAATGCATTGAGCAATGTTGATTTCCCAACATTAGGCCTACCTACAATCGCTAACTGCAACGGCATCTTGGACTCGTCGATATCATCGGAGACATTCTCATCACTTGGATCATCATCTTGACTGCATCTATCTAATATAAGACTGTGAGGTTCAGTAAAGAGAGAAGAAAACCAAGGAAGCAGCTTCTGAAAAGTTTTTTTTTTTAACGAGTTTAGATGGGGTTTATTACCGTTTAATGTTTCGACCATGTAATCCTCTAGTAGAGGACGAAGAACTTCGTAAAGTGAAGTCATACCAAGTCCGGTCTCAGCTGATATAGCAGTAGGTTCACCAAATCCGAGCGCAAGAGCTTCTGAAGCAACTTCAGCAAGAGATTCACCAAGTGATTCCGATTTATTCATTACTACAATGGGCTTAATCTGTGGAGCATGCTTTCTCAGCCATTTCCCAACCTCCAAATCTAATGGATGCAACCCCGCCCTACAAAAAACAATATAATTTCATAGAAACAAATCACTAGCATCAGAATAGTTGATTGCAACTTGAGACTAAAATCTCACCTCACGTCGATAATAAGAACCGCAAATTGAGTCCTAGCAAGCACATTAGCCGTCATACCTGTGGTTCTACCAAGAATAGTACCCGAAGAAACTTCAGTCTCTATACCAGCAGAGTCCAACACATTAAACCTCAAATCACCTAATTTAGCAATCCCTTCTCTAATATCCCTCGTTACATGATCATCTGGAGTGTTGTAAACAAGTGCCTCCCTCCTCCGAATCAATCTGAACAACAGCAACACAATTCACTGAATCCACAATAATATATGCATCTCAATCAAAACTTACGACACTTGACATCGAAGAAAGAAACTAACCGGTTATACAAGGCAGACTTCCCAACGTTTGGCCGGCCAATAATCATCACAGTAGGTAGTAGTTTCGCATCGATTTCGGTGAAGTCAATTGGTTTCTTGTAAACAACCATTGGCTTCTTCTCAACATTTAAGCTCTCAATAGAAATATCACCATTATCAATAACTATTTCCTCTGAGCTTTGATTCGAGTCCAATACTCCATTCAAAGAAACCGAGCAAAATCCAATTGTGGGTTGGATCAAATTACCAGAAAACCTAAAACTATCAAGATGACTTCCATGTCTAGGAAATGAAGTGAAACCTGAGGCAGAAAAAGGGTCAGATTTCGGATTCGTATAAACACAGTTTTGGAACAAAAAAAGGAGATTTTTGATACCTAGAAATGAACGATTGCAGCCATTGGAAGCAATGATCTTCTCTTGGGAATGAAATCGGCGAGAATCAGAGCATCTATAGTAGAACCCAAGACCCAATTGATTCTTCCGAGCTGAGATTGCTCGAACCAGTGACTGAGACATTTGCAGGCGACACAAATTGACAAATTTCCACTTAAGGGTATACGAAAAGGCTTTGCATTTGATTCGAATACGGAGAAATTGAGAAGCTTGAAGAAGATGATTCCCTAAGAGATAATCATCAGAAAGCTAAAACCCTAAAACCTTGTTTCACACCGGTGATATTCTCATCTGTGACTCGACGACGACGACGTGAGTGAAGGTCACACACACTCGATACGACGTCGCTTTACATATCGAAAGCCCATTGAGCTTTAATACGTTCACAACATTTCTGGTTTGGTTTAATTTAGTTTGTTTCGGTTTGGTTTGTTTTCCACTCGGGAGTCTGACCGGTTTAGAAACGACACGATGTGTAAAATAAAACAACAGGAGGTGCAAACCTGGAAACAAAACACAACATATCGTTTACGAGAGAAAGAAGGATCGTCTTCTTCGTTTGTTCGCCAGAGAGAGAGAGAGAGAATGGGATCTGCTTTATCAAATATGCTTGGAGGTGGTGAGGATGCAGCTTCGAGTGAATCCGAGCCTAGTCAGGTGCTGACGTTTAGCTCATCGGCTCGGTGGCAGCTTCATTTCAACGAGATTAAGGAATCTTCGAAACTGGTGTGTGTTTCGATCCGATTCATTGATTCCGATTAGGTTTTTTTTGTTTCAATGGAATTAACTGATTTTCAATCGAATTGTGGTTTCAAAGATGGTGATTGACTTCTCGGCTTCTTGGTGTGGACCTTGTAAGATGATCATGCCTGCGATTCGTGACATGGCTGAAAAATTCACTGATGTTAGCTTCGTCAAATTAGATGTCGATGAAGTCCCTGTAAGTACTCATTTTCTTCATTAGTCACTTTTGTAAGTTAAGAAAGCTTCCTCAGATTGCTCAGGCTTTGTAATTCATCTCTACTAGTGTTTGTATGTAATGCTAATTTGCATGTCTCTGATACTTATGTCACTCATCAATCAGTCAGCTTGATACATAGATTGATGTTTTTCTTTGTCGCTTGAATTTTGAGTCTTGTGATATCGAATATCGTGAGAAGTTAAGATTAGCTATATGGTACAATTTCAGATCAATTGAATTCTGATATAATGTTAAAATTATAGCACCAAAGTTTCAACTTTCTGTGATCTCTGACATTTGTATCCCTCACTACTCTGGTTGATCTGTAGTTCACTGTGTTTTTGTCCGATATGGAGTCGAATTTTTTTGAGAAGAAATATAACTTGCTGCATTACGAATGTTTTCCAGGATGTCGCTAAAGAATTCAACGTGACGGCTATGCCAACTTTTGTGCTGGTGAAAAGAGGTAAGGAAGTTGAAAGGATCATTGGAGCCAAAAAAGATGAACTCGAGAACAAAGTTAGCAAACACAGGGCACAGTGAGCATTGATGAACACCTTCTTCGCCAATAACTATGTGTGAAATCCAATTATAAATGGTATGTTGTGAGGAAGGCTGTGTATTATACTCTTGTTGATTCTGCTATGTCTTCAAGAATGTAAGACCTTCTGTGTGATACATCGATTGATTAAAATGGTTTGTTGAAATGTTTAGACTCTACTTTAGTATGGTTAATGATACAAAGTTTATGCATGAGGTTGGTTTTTACCTCTATTCTTGATTGGGTCACCTGAGTTCTAAAGGTGATAGTTAATATGTTTTTTTTTACTCGAGAAGAAAAGTGATAACTGTGAAATGTTGTTACCCCCAGGTTCAGATCTAAGAGTTTTGACAGAGTATACATAACATAGTATTCCTCTATTACTCGGCGTTTCTCTTTTGCATCTTCAGCCAATCGATCAAATTATTTACAGTTGGTGTGCTCTGTGAACCCGGTTTCAGGTGGGTCACGGCCATGAAGGATCCTTAGGGCGTGTGCCCATCTAAGTTGACGCCCTTCTCTCCTGAAATTCGTTTTCCTTACACTCAAAGTGTAATGAATGAACAACTTCAAGGGATCAAGTGGAATGTAGACAATCAAGTTGTACAGCCAAATCACACCAGCCCAACGCCATCTAATTCCTTCGACGGAAGCAAAACCCCAGTTCGCATATACAGCGATTAGTGTTGGATTCTGTTTAGAGAAACATCACAAATTCTTTACTTCATTGATGCAGAAGGAAAAAAAAATACTGCTTTTTTAGTTTTTTCTTGCCTACCATCTGAGAAAGAACAAAAACTGTCATGAGGAATACCCCAGGACGCTCAGCATAAGACCAACCACGGGATCTTGTTACAAAGATCAGTGCTTGACTGATGGTGCTGACTTGCAGGAACACTGCAGAGGCAAGCATGAAATTCTTTACATCCTTTTTGTGAAGACTTGTCACTTTAATTGTTCTCTGAAACGTGAAACTCGCAACATTACTATGAAGCAGCAATTATTATGATACTTTTCTTTGCGCTAAACTTGGAATATACATACAGGAAAGAAGTCCGTTTTGTAAGTAGCCCAGAAGAAAATGACAGTCATCATCGCCAAGTATCCGCCTAGAATAATCCCGGTTGTGAATATCTCACCCATTTTCCAGCTATCTGGTTGAGGAGATGGATTCACTCGATCCTTTGGGATTTTCATGATGGTACCTGCAAGCGCTAATCACCGACCAAAGTCAGACTCTTTAGTAGATATGGATCAGAGTTGTAGTGACAAAGTTCTAGTGAAAAGACAGACTGTAGTTGAGAGTCACTATGATTATGACCATGAATGGTGGGAAGTCAAATTGCCAAATGAGGGCAAGCAGCAAAAAACCGAGCTGCCACATGAGAATCAATTGAGAAGAAAGATTTGTTGACAGTCAGAACTATGTATGATAACTTCATTACAACCAAAAAATGAACAGGTAAGTACCACTATGAAAACTGTGATGGCGACAGCATATATCTGCAGGAAAATAAAGGAGAGATTCATAATTTGAGTTCACAATTATGGATTTGTTTGAACAGTGAGGATTATGAAGTAGGGACTTACTGTGCAGTTCTTCATTCTCTGGCAAATAGCTCTACTTGTGAGGATAACACTAATGATAACACTGAGACCAGGTTTTGTAAGAAGAATATCAGAACTACGAGCTGCATCAGTTGCGTCAGCAACAGCTATGCCTATATCCGCTTTCTTGAGAGCTGGAACATCGTCTATTCCATCACCGGTCATCCCACATATGTGATTCATATTTTGAAAATGTCTCACGATCTCATATCTATGCTCTGTGAGCAGAAGAGCATTTGGTCAGACTCGGAAAACAAAGGTTACAAAATGATGAAATCTCAAACGGAAGGTACCTGGGGAAACGCTAGTAAAACCAGCAGCTTCTTCGATTAACTCGTAATATTTACACTTTCCTAATACAGCTGATGCAGTGTACATGTTTGTGCCCATCCCAAGACGGCGTCCTGTTTCCTTCCCTATGGCCAATTGATCACGTACACACGTTTTATGCTTACATCAGATTCAAAGGAACTGATGGATCAAGACATAACAAAACTCAATCAAGGTACATCACCTGTGATCATCTTCACATTTACACCCAAATCCAGTGCCTTTCTTATTGTTTCAGCATTGTCATCTTTAGGAGGGTTGAACAAAGGTATGAGTCCAATGAATTGCCAATGATCTCCAGGACTCTCTTTCTTTCCCTCGGGAACTTTCTGTTTTCTATTTCAATTAGAAACTTAAGAAAATCGAGTGTGTTCTTGAATCTATACTTAATGGTGATTTTGTTACCTGGTATGCTACTGCAAGTGCCGTAAGCCTTGTTCTGCATACTTATCAATCACGGAATGAACTCTGCCTTCGATCTCATATTTATTGTTCACAAGATGTAGAATCTGAAAGGTGGCAAAATCACAAGATTCTCAAAGCATTGATGGATAAACTCTTTCTATGCTCAAAACATTGATGGATAAATTATTTCTACTTTACCTGCTCTGGATCACCTTTGCTAACTCGATGCATTTTACCATCGTTGTCGATATACGTTAGAGCTGTTCGCCTATCTGTTCGATTGAACGGAAGGAAATGAATTTGTTGAATCCCAGCCCGTGCCTAAAAAGAAACCGAATGAATGTTTAGCAGAAACTTGTCATGTTGAAGACAAAAAGGAAAGTTTATGATCTTAGATTTACTTCTTTGGGATCTTTTAACATCCCAACTATTGCTGCATCGATTGCATCTTGGTTTTCAACTCGAGATGCTCGAGCTGCCATTAGAATAACATCATTAGGCTCAACACTTTCAGCGAAGACCTAAGGGAAACAGCAAGGATCTATTTAATACTCTGCTTGAAGCAAAATTGTTGTGATCAAGAGAATTTGACATACTTCGATGAGGTTTCTGTCAACTGAAGGCTTGTTCAATGTCAAGGTCCCGGTTCTATCGATGAAGAGAACATCCATGCCAGCCATTTCTTCAATTGCAGTCATTCTTTTGGTTATGGCTCCCTATAAAAAGAAGAAGAATAGAGACTCTTATAAAACCGGTTTTTCGACTAGTTAGCAGCTGATGTCAAAACTTAAACCAACCTGCTGAGATAACCAGCGAGATCCGTTTGCCATTATGATAGAGAAAAGAGTAGGCATTGCAATTGGAATGCCTCCTATTAACAGAACCAACAGGTTATCTATTACAACACGATATCCACACTGCTGAATCGAATATATATGACATAACCTCAATATACACTCCCATAGCAATGAAGCATATACAGAAATCTCCAATGGCGGTCAATGCCTAAAAAGTGCAATGGGCAAAACAGTTTATGTGGCTGCTACAAGATAAAGTTGAGATTTTTCCGACTATATATGAGCAAAAAGCCAAAAACTGTGTTGTTTACCTTCTTCTGGTAGCGACCAGCTTCTTGATTCATCAAGTCCACGAGATGAGCAACATTTTCCAATACATAGAGTGGGTTAATCACATACGTGAGAAAATGGAAAAAGACTCAAAAGCTAAGACAATGAAGATTTCCCTTTCTTGGTTAAGTTAATCTAGGTATTATTACCTAAATTCTGGTTGAGACGCATCACATTGCCAAATACTCTGTACACCAGTGGCAATAACCACAGCCTCAATCTCTCCTTGCTTGCAGGTAGAACCATAGTAGACGTTATCACCAAAACCTTTAGTTACCGGGTGATACTCTCCTGTTAAAGCAGACTGGAAACCCGATAGGATCAGAAACTGATTTTTAGTACAAAATTCATCTGGTGGGGACTATGTTTTGTTCATAAGCAATATATATTACCTGATCAATTTTCAAAGGATCACCTTCGAGCAAACGACAATCTGCTGGAATTATATCTACAACCATTACACGAATGATATCTCCTGGAACCACAATCAACGCATCCTCCTTGACCCACTTGCCATCTCTAAGAACATGAGCCATTACAAAAATCTAAGTGCATTCCCATCGAATAACAATCAAATTTACAGCAATGTGTCTCGATCAATACCGTAGTTTTGGGCGTAAAATGCGCCATTAGAGCATTGGCAACAATACCAGCTTTCTTAGCCTCGATGAGACCGATTGTTGAATTGATGAGAAGCAGGACAATGATCCAACAAAGTCTTGCCAGTCTGTAGGCTTTCCCTGATAGAGACTAATCTCAAAACCTTTTCAAATAAAAAATCGACAAAAAGGAGCAACTTACTCCTCCATTGGCAAGTACAAGGGCCATGATTGATGTAGCTTCCATAGCCCATGACAAAGGATTCCACATGAATCCAAAGAACTTCTCGATTTTGCTCTTCTGCATAATTTACTCCATTACTAATCATTATCATTTTATGAAAGTGAAAAAAGACAAAATATAAAAGAGAGATCATGACTTGTTGTGTCCAAAGATGCGGCTAGACATTCTTCTGCAGCTTTTGTGGACAATCCATTAGTATCGCAACGAAGTGTCTCAAAGACCTTTTCCATGGGAACACTATCTTGAAACATCAACATAATTTACATAACATAATTTTTTTGTAAGGAAGAAATACTAAACGATGATGTTTGATCATTTTCAAATTTCATTACCAAATCCAGAGCTTCCATCTCAAGCATTCTCTAGAATCAAAATCGGAGCTTTACAGAATTAAAAGTAAGCAAGAAGTGATAGACAAAAGAAGAATGGAGCTTTCTCAACAAAACAATGGTTATCTCCTTTGAGGGTACATCTCAAGGAACAAAAATTTCAGAAGAAATCTTATGGAAAATCTTAACTAATATATGATAATTCTCAAATTATTTCCAAATTCAAAACAAAAAGGTTTATGGAAAGTCCTCGAGGTTGATAAAAAATGGGAAACCATGCAACCCACTGAAGATATAGGTGCAACTAGGATGGTGATTGCAAAGGTTATAATGAACAATGGAAAAAGGGTGAAAGTTTGAAAGATAAGTTCCTTTTGTCCCCTCTTAAGCTAAAGTTGATCCGGTAAGTTTAGTTTTGGATTTAAATTGTGCATAAATATTATTTGTCATATTTGTAGTTACGTGAATACTTTATAATCTTTTCTTTGGACGAGGGATATCGTTGAAGGAGTTTATGACATGCATAACAAATGCACAAAAAGAGAATAGTTCATAGGAAGCTGGAGCCACGTAGTGTGCAAATAGTACTTATTGGAACATAAAAATTGGCTGCCAAGATTTCAGAGTTTAGTGCAAACAAGTTTCTATCAGAAAATGAGTTATCCTTTCGTTACTTTGCCACAGGAGGTTAGTTTATATAATTGTTTGTTAAGTGAGTTATCCTATCCTTAGTTTGTCATACACCACATATTAGTTTATATACTTATTTGTTAAGTGGTGGACTAGTTAGATGATTAAGTTTTTAGTTAAATGCTTAATTAAACTATGTAAAAGTTGGAGATGGTAGCCATAGGAGTGATTGGCAAGCTCGTGAACAACTGGTTAGAGAGGATGAAACAATTGCGATTGATTTGTTTAGTTTTGGGTGTATAATATTCTTCATCATCATTGGTGGTAAACAGCCATTTGGAAAAAGTGATAAACAAACTTTTAACATTACATCCAAAATTTTTGATATTATGGAAGTACGATAAACCTGAAAGTTTTCATCTGATTCACAATTTGTTGAATCACATTCCTCGTGCACGGTAATCAAGTATCTTTGTTTAACGATTGTTGTGAAATTTATGAAACACAATGATCTAATATGATTTGCTTTGTTTGTTTATTTCCAGGTTTACTGCAAGTGAAGTCATCAAAAATCCAATGTTTTGGAAACTTGACAAGAGGCAGTCATTTTTGCGTGCTGTTAATGAAAGAATGGACATGGATCCAGATTCAAAAAACATCTTGACCTATCTGGAGAAGAGAGGAATAACAATTATGGGAAAGTATTCATGGGATTCAAGCCTATCTGCTGAGTTTTTTGGCTTATGTTAAAAAACAGAACCAGGACGAGAAATTAAACCTTCGTTACGAATTTAAGAAAGCTAGTCATTTGTTACGACTTGTGAGGAACACGGTGAGCCACTATTCACAACTCCCTGGAAATATCAAGGTTTGTCTTACTTACTTTACTTTTGAAAAGAGGTCGTAAAATTATTTGTGTTTTGATATCTTACCAAATAACATCTGGGAACATATCCGGATGGATTCAATGAATACATTACTCCAAAGTTCCCACATATGCTCATTGAAGTTTATGTAGCGGTGTTGAAGTACTACAACAAGGAGGAACAGTGTTCCAAAAGTATTTCTAAACAACCTTCAAAGTAAGTTCTGAAACAATCAGATTTTTTTTTTTTTTTTTTTAAACCCCGAAATAATATTCCCATATATATTAAACCACACAATAATTCAACACAATAACAAAAGCGGAATAGATATAAATACAAACGAGACACTAGATCATCACCTCTTCACAGCCAGATTCCACGATCACACTTTGTCTTTACCTGCATCACATGGTTATAAGAGATGCGTGAGTATTATCATAAATACCCAGTGGTACGATCATCCCATCTACTTGGCTAGATGCACGGGTATAGGGAACAATCAAAACACTACACAACACAATTAAGTAAAAAGCCAACACGAGAAGTCAACCTCGAAAAGTCAACCCCGAAAAGTCAACGCAAAGTCAACCCCGAAAAGTCAACGTAAAGTCAACCACAAAAAGTCAACGTAAAGTCAACCACAAACCACGATACTTACGTTGATCTAAACACTAAAAACGCCCCAAACAAGCATTGATCGAACAACAAATCAACTCAATTCACAATCAAACGCACCAAATAAACCCATCTACCAGCAAAGACCATGGTCACGCACTCACCTGATTCGAGATCGATTATCTCACCCACCACAGCTCAGAAACAGGATCGGAAAACTGTTCTGAAAACTAGACTGCGAGAGCTACAGAACAATATGTAGATCGTCTACTGGGTCTCTCTGGTTCGACGGGAAAACAGCCCGCAAGTTCGACGATCGGAACTGAAACAGAAACGACCCATTGAACAAGAACACAAAGAATCCGATGAACGGATACTCCAAATTAGGATCGGAAAAAAGTTCTGGAAACTAGACAGATAGATATTTCTAACCGTATATAAATCGATTTCTGGATCTTTATAGAACGATGGTAAATCAGCCTGTAAGTTCGGTAATCGAAAATGGAAACAACAAATCCAGTCTCAGAAAACAGAACCGACACACTGATTTTAAAAGAACACAGAAAACGGATCATACCTCGGAATCAAAATCGGAAACCTGATCTGAAAACTAGACAGAGAGATCTTTCCAACCGTATATAGATCGTCCTCTGATTCCCAACGGTTCGACGGAAATCCTCCCTCGAATTGGACTGATCGCAGATCAAAATTGCAGAAACCTCCCAAAATAAAACGACCATAACTCCTCAAATACCCAACCGATTGACAAGCGGTTTTCTCCTAAATCAAGATCAAAGAGTGAAGAACGTACCCTGAAATTTTGACTCCGATCCAACTTGATCTTCACCGCCGTTTGCCTCCTCCAAAACCGACGGCACACACCCTCAAACTCCCAAGAACACTCAAGAACACTTGTTCTCACCCTCAAATCTCTCAATCCTCAAGAGAAATCTATCTGTTTTCTCCCCTAAAACTGAGCTCAATCATCCCACAAGCCTTTTATATAGGCAAAAACTTCGGTTTAACCAAACCGAACCGAAATTAATTGCTTTTCCAAACCGAACCATCGGTTTAAGTGCAATTTGTGTCAAGCGACACCCGAACCAAAAATACATAATTGGTTCGCGGGCGTTACAAGTTCTATTTGATGAATTTCGTTTGTGAAAATAGAAAGGACTAATTAGGTAGGTTGGATTCGGTTAGATGTCCTTTGGCTTTAGTTTAGACAACATATAGAAAACACAAATCCGTGAGAATGTTCAAAAACATATGGTGAAATAGAGACAAAATAATGATATTGTACAATTCTTGATTACTTTGGTGTGTTTGCTTTGTAGGATCGTCAATTGAAAGATGAATGAAAGATTGGGAGAAGTGGAGAAAGTAAGATTGAAGAGAAGATCATGCAATGGCTCTGTTCTGATTTCTTTTCTAGAAGTAAAGAGACTTCTTATCGAGACGGAGACTCATTTACGTGGTTTTTATATTATACTTAAGAAAATACATTTAATTAGCAACAACAAATTCCGTGTTTTCGGCCAAAATTTAATTTCGTGATTTTGTATTTTTTGTCAAATCCTAAAGATATGTTTTCCCGTAGAATGACTTCACATTCAAACGTTTAGACTACAAATGTCCACTACAAATGTCCATGAATTACAAATGGGCTAATAGCAAAGAGGTTCAAGGGTAGGCTAAATGCACCTCTCTCATGTCTAACACTCGGATCAAATGGAGTTGAAATGTCTTATAGATGTGATAAGAGATAAAAAAAAAGAATGGTGGAAACAGAATTTGGTAAAAGATTCGTGTTTATATATTGATTGAAGAGCATAAGAAAACAAAATATGCGAAAAATGGCACAAGATGAAGATTTCAAACACCAAAATAGAGAGAAAGGGATGAGATTTTAGACTTTTTTCTAAGAACTCGTTTCCACATTTCCTAATGTTTTGTTTCCGCGTACCCGTTTTCGATTCCTTTTTGTTTTTTTTTTGTTAAAGCCGTTTTCAATTCCATGCAGCTTAGGGTCCAACAAAAATTAGCTTATGAATTATGATCATGAAGACGAAGGGTTTCTTTCTTTTTTTTGGCACGGGGTTTCTTTCTAAGAATTGATTTCACAAATCAAAACTCTTAATAAATGTTTTATTGAGTTCAATCTTAAGGAGGTTCAGTGTCTTGCCTTACAAAACGAAGAATCTGTTCACTCTCTCTTCAAAGGCTGCAAAAGAATGGAGTTACGAAGTCTGCATATTATTAAAATTGATGATATTTTTTTATCACAATTGTTAGTATTAGCACAAACATGTAATTTCCAAGGCAGGAGAGAGTTTATCTAACAATGAAGAACCATGAACACAACAATGGTAAAAAAGGTGGATTTGTTCAGTAGTCAAATTAGTTTGAGAAAACAAAATTATGTTCCTGCATCATAATAGAAAAAAAATGAAATATTACAGTACTCGTCTTTTACGAAAACTATAATCCTATTACTTTTCTTTCCGTAGAACTTATGTTACTTGCTAATTTGCCGATGTGGGTGCCTGCGATATATCCACCTGACCAAGCATTCTGCATAAAACAGTCCTTGCATGAATGAATATACCATTTTTAACGTTTTGATTACGTCTTATACTTCAAATTCATGATTTTGATTTCTACTTAATAGATATGGACATTTTACAATCGTATCTCAAAATCATAAAATGTCGAAATGTGTATGTTCACCTGGAAATTGAAGCCTCCTGTAACTCCATCTACATTTAGTACCTTAAGACCCAAATGTAAGAAACGATATGATGCTACATGTATTGGTATGTGTGTATGTGAGTGACTGACTAATGTTTTAAACGTTTGTAGAAATGTTTACCTCTCCTGCAAAGAAAAGATTTGGAACCAGTTTGCTCTCCATTGTTTTCATAGAAATCTTGAAATAGCAAGACACATGTAAAATCAGATTTAGTAAAAACAAAAAAAAAGGAAAAAAATGGATTGATTTATGTTTTTTAGAAATGCAAACCTCGGATAAAGGAACTCCTCCTGCCGTCACAAACTCATCTTTGTATTGGCCCTTTTGCAGCAACATAACAAAACACAATGTCGTCATCATTATCATCTTGAGTAGTATGATACAATCTGATACGTTTCATGTTATACCTTTCCAGTGACTTGAAATGTACAATGTTTAAGCAGATCGGAAATAGAGCTCATAGAGTTATTTGACAATGAAGCCCACAAGGTGTCTTTTGAAGAACCCTGCTGGATCATGAAGACAGTCAAGGACATTCACACAATATTAAAAGGTTTACAATATCGAAAAGCTATGAATGATGGTTTGGTAAGAACCTCGCGGTCTAGAATGTATCTCCAGAATCTATTAACAAGCCCGAACTGAGGAGGAAAGGAATTGGATACCTTATGCTTCTGCATTAAACAATGCTCAAACTTTATAACCAAAGACAAGAAACAAAGAAAACAAAAAAGTAAAAAACATGAAATGGTGTTACTGAAAACTGCAACTTGTGTTGTTTGAGTACAGATTTAGCAGTTTCGATGTTAATATCTGGTATGAAGTCTACGATAAGGACCCCTGCAGCCAAACCAAGAATATATTTAACTTCCTCGAGTTAACAGCAACAAAAATTCTCTCGTTGGATATGGAAGATTGGAACCTTTGTACTCTGATGTGAAGAGATGGCGTGCACCCCATGCAGAGAGACGGAGAATAACCGGTCCACTAAGTCCCCAATGTGTCACAAGCATTGGACCAATCTTAAAAAAAACACGTAGCTTTGAACATATCCGCATGATAAAGAATCTTAAACAAATGAGGAATAGCAAGGGGAAGACAAATGCACACCTGCGAAAGGTTTGACAAATCTGGGCGTGTATTTTCTAGTTTCAGCTTTGCTTGGACTTTAGAGAAACTAATCTGAGCAAGGGAATTAGACAAGGTCAAATATGAAGCTCGTAAAAGTGTTTTCGTGCTTAGGCAATTTTAGTAATATAGGAGAATTTACCCCTGCTAACTCGATCAGCAATGGATCATTGATCTTAAAAGTGAATAAGCTCGGTACTGGGTCGACAATGGAATGGCCAAATTGAGTGGCTAAAGAGTAACCCTGTAACATAATTAAACAAATCTTAGGAAAACATGATAACATTATTATAAAACAGCTTTGAAAAAACATAATTCATAAATGGGACATTATAACCTGTTGGCTACTTCCAGTAGCAATAAGAAGATACGAAGCTTCGATAGATTCAGACGTGTCAGCACTTCGCTTCCCAACTTCAATAAGGAACTTACCATCGAGTTTAGTAGAAGCATTTAACACAGACTTTCCTCTCTCAATCCTAACTGATTCAGGAAATTGAGTGGATATATGAATGATCATACACAGAAAGTAGAATTTCAAGAGATGTGTTATAATACCTCCCCTAATATTTGCTTCATTTAAGAGACAATCAACTACAGACGATGAGTTATCGCTGACGGGGAATACTCTTCCGTCGTCTTCAATCTGTTGGATACTAGAGTTAGGCCAAAATGCGGACTAAGACAATCACTCTGGAAAATTAAATGAATGGAAAGTCACAACCTTTAGTGGCACTCCATGCTCAGAAAACCATGACATGGTATCCGCAGGTCCATGCATGTAGAAAAAAGAACCTTTAAGCTCTCTATTACCGCGAGGATAATTCTCCGCCAATCTCTACACACCAATTTAGTAACTAAGTTAACAATATCTCAAATCAAGCGAAACAGTATCGATGAAACTTTCTGTCTATACAACTTTCACAACACAACAGTGTCATTGCAATGCTCTGCCAATCTCTACATGCAAATTTGATATTAAGTTAACAAAAACACAAATCAAGTTAAACCGACATGCTTCCCACAAGATTTAAAGACAAAAACTAGAAGAAAGTTTCATGATTTTGCAATTTCTAGGGATAAAGTTTGAAGCTTTCTATGTGAACAACACTCACAATAGTATCGTTATAATGCTCTGTCAATCTCTATATACAAATCTGATACAAAAATCAAGCTAAACATAACATGCTTTATGAATCTGCAATTTTGAGGCATAAAGTTTAAAGCTTCCTCTGTCAAAATAGACACTCACAATCGTATCGGTGCAATGCCCATTTGTCACATTACATCGACCACCACCGGAAATCTTCACCTGTGAATTGCAAACAAATGAACAAACAAAACTCAAATTTTCCCCCGAATTGAGTTATAGTTAATGGAAAAAAGGAAACTACTAACCTTAGAAAGAAATCTCCCTTTTTCGATAACCAAAACTCTTAAATCAGGTGCAAGAGTTTTAGCCCTAATAGCTCCATAAACTCCAGCTGCTCCACCACCAACAACAACCAAAACCTCATTCTCATCTTTTTTCACCTTTTTCAATTTTCATCAAGAACCCAACAATTTTCAGACAAAGAAACCCAAAGAATCGAGATTGCTATAACTAACTAAATCGAAACTGACCTTGTCGGATAAAATGTTTATAGCAGAAGCTGTGAATATTCTCCTTGTCCTATTTGCTCTACATAACAAAGATTTTACAGGAACCCAGAATGGATTTGCTAAATTCAAGTTCATTACCCACTCAAATTTTCGAACGTTTTCTCTCACTTGGTCCTAATTATCGATTGGAGATTCGTGTTTACAATTTTGTTTTAAATTCATGAGCAAAATAAACCCCAACCCAGAAAACTACCCGTTAAACCCTTCAGTTCTCAGTTTCAGATCAACGGTGGTGATGAATCGGGTGCGCGTTTCGGTTTTCCATTCGGTTACTGTTCGGTTTCTTCGGTTTTCCGGTTTATCGGTTTTACAAAAACTCAAACCATATAAAAACCGTTTGTATTTTGGTTTGGTTGCGGTTCGGTTTTTTCGATTTTTCTGATTGATTTCGGTTTACTTCAGAAAACAATATATATAAAATTAAAATTATCATAAAACTAATATAAATATGAATAAACGAATATAAAAAATAAAAAATTAAAGAACATGATCCAAATCAAAATAATTGTAAAATTTTATTAAATTAGTAGGTAGAAGGAGAAAACTAGAAAAACATTTTTATTATTAACATCAACGTGTTTGAGTAGAAAAAATATCTATACATATCTTGTAAAAAATATATATATATTATCTTTTTGCTAGCATTTGACTAATTAGCATATTAGTATCTAACTTAGATTTCTAAAACTAGTAATAATAATAGATTTTTTGAAAAAACCGAAAACCTGAACGGTTTTACGGTTTTAAACCGAAACCAAAATAATTTTAAAATAGTAACCAAACTGGTTTATAGATCAAACCGAAACCAAACCAAAACACCTAATTACGGTTCGGTTTCATTCGGTTCGGATCGGTTCGGTTTTTTTGCCATGATGATAATTGATAAAGATCTCAAACGACGTCGTTTATTTCCTTAAGCCAAAAGCGCCGTCGCTTTAAAGAAGAGAAACTTTTTTTTTTTTTTTCAGCATGTTAAAGTTTTTTCTCTTTTTTTTTTCTTCCGGTAAATATGGTTCGGTAAATTTTGGTATTTGGTTACGAAATAAATAGATGTATATAGAATTGAACTCATATTTGGTTCGGCAATTTCATGGAATACAATCTTTGATCATAGGTTTAGGCATCTCTTGTAGTTGTAGACTGTATTCAGTGTAGTTTGAGTTGCAATGGAACAGTTTCTTCAAGTTTGTAGATTTACCAGCTTTGTAAAGATGTTTCTTAGACTTTGAACAACATTTACATTTTGTTTAGTCCGTTAAATTTTGTTGTGGATATATTATACCAAAAATATTTTTGATAAGAACCGATAGTTGTTGTTCGACAACAATTCATTAGCTGATAAAACACTCAAAATATTTTACATCTGAAATAAAATAAATTACTGGAATCGAATGGATAACAAAATATATTAACATTAAACTAAACTACTTCCATTAGATGACTTTTAGCATGGGCGGTACAAGATTATTGAAATGTGCAGTGTTACAAATAATATTTAGTTAATTTGCCAATTTCCATATAATATGTTAATATATGAGATGCAAGCGAGCAATAAACAAGTTTGCATATCCGTGGAACTCTTCTCCCTTTTTTTGTTTATCTTCATCTGATCCATCAACACCCTCATTGTCAATACTCAGCACTAGGAGTTTCCACACTCTGTTGTTTCGTCATCGAGTTGCATTTTCGATTGATGATTTTTTTTTTATCAAGATAAGGAATGATTCTCATGATGCCTTTGATATAAAATTAGTGTAATTTCTCTATTATGTGTAAGGCAAAAACTTTCTATGATGATGACTAATTCCTTGAATAACTTAGCAATGGCATCAATTGGATAACATCATTTTAATATTTCAACAGGGGATGTATTGATTTAAAAGTAGAAATATAGATAAGAATAAAAATAAAAAATGAAAGTGTAATTGTATGTTCATTTTTTGTGTGCCGGCTAACCTATAAAATTTTGGTGTCGCTACTAGAGGTGTAACACCTTTGCATTTGAGTTAGCCAACACACTAAAAAAAAATTGAACTTACAAATGCACTTTCACGAGAACGAAGATATCCAACTTGTGTCATGACTAAATTACTGAGGAACTAGACATCACCAAAAGTAGTCATTGCCTTACACATAATAGATAAACTGCACTAATTCTACACCAAAAGACATATCAGGAGTAAAAAGCAATGGTGCTTTATAGAAGAGACGGCTCAATCATTCCTTATCTTTATCAGAAAAATCATCAACCGAAAGTACAACTCGATGACGAAACAGCTAGAGTGTGGACTGGAAACACTTAAAAGTGAGTACTGACAGTGAGGATATTGATGGATCAGATGAGGATAAACAAAAAATGGTAGGAAAAGAAGAAGAAAGTGTTCCACAGACGTGCAAACTCGTTTATTGCTCGCTTGCATCTCAGAGGAACACATTATTTTGTAATTTGCAAACTAACTAGATACTATTTGTAACATTGTGTAAAATAAGATTTGTACAAACCGAAAAAATGGGTTGATTTACCTTTTAAGAAAATGCAAACCTCGAATAAAGGAACTCCTCCTGCTGTCACAAACTCATCTTTGTATTGACCCATTTGCAGCAACATAACAAAACACAATGTCGTCATCATTATCATCTTGAGTAGTATGATAAAATCTGATAAGTTTCATGTTATACCTTTCCAGTGACTTGATCGAGTGAACATCAACGAATCAAAGATTGGAACTTTGTATTCAGAACTTAATCCGCCTTGCACCCCATGTAGAGAGCCGGAGAATAACTGGTCCATTAAGTTCCCAATGTGTCACAAGCATTGGACCAACCTTGAAAGAATTTATTTTGAACTTATCCTTGTGATTAAGAGTTAAACAAATTAGGAACAACAAGGGAAAGAGAACTGCACCGGTTTGACAAATCGGGGCATGAATTTTCTAATTTCAGTTTCGCTTGGACTTTGAAGAAACTAATCTGAACAAGAGAAATAACCCATGTCAATTATGAAGATCGTAAAAAATTGTCATGCTAGGGAATTTTGGTTTAAAGGAAAAGCTACCCTTGCTAAAACAGCCAGCAACGGATCATTGATCTTAAAAGCGAATAAACTCGGTAACAATGGAATGGCCAAATTGAATGGCTAAAGAGACCCTATAACATATAATTTAGAAAACATGAGAACCATCATTAATTATAAGACAGCTTAAAAAAAAAAAAAAGATATGAAGCTTCGATAGATTCAGATGTGTAAGAACTTTAGAGGCACTCCATGGTCAAATTGTCGTTGTAATGCTCTGCCAATTTCAACATGCATATTTGATATTAAGTTAACAAAAACAAAAATCAACCTTAACCTAATATGCTTCATGATTCTGCAATTTTCAGGCATAAAGTTAAACACTCACAATCGTATCGGTGCAATGATCCATTTGTCACATTACATCGACCACCACCGGATATCTTCACCTGCGAATTGCAAACGATTAAACAAATGAACAAAAAAACTCAAATTCTCTAGCCAATTGAGTTATAGTTAATGGAAAAGAAGAAACTACTAACCTTAGAAAGAAATCTCCCTTTTTCGATAACCAAAACTCTCAAATCGGGTGCAAGAGTTTTAGCCCTAATTGCTCCATAGCTGCTCTTAAATCAGGGGCAAGAACTTTGAAGCCCTAATTTTGTTCGGAGCGGATTCCATTTGTGTTGGACAAACAAAATTAACATAAAAGGGAAAATGGAGTATTATATAATGTTATAAATTTTTAGTATATTTAGTTAAGAAGTTTTCTATTTTTAATAAAAGTAATATTTTTATAAGAATTAATTTGGTTATGGTTGGATTAATTACATAAAACTCGAGTTTGGTTAAGATTATATATCTCGATTTAGATAATTCAGTAAGAAATTTATATCCGTTGTACTTATTTTAAAATTAGGTTCTTATTTTTTTTTATCTGTTCAGTGTAGTTTGAGTTGCAATGGAACAGTTTCTCCTAGTTATTACTACTAATGATTCAGTGTAGTCTTAGATTATACTCTCTCTATCATTTTTTAAATGATTTTTAAAGTTTCTACACACAAATTAAGAAACTATTTAATTTTTTATTTTTCAACATAAAACCACCAATTCCAATACAATTTAACCAATAGAAAATTAATCTGCAGAATTTAAAGAGTTAAAAACAACAAAAACATAATTAATTTTACTTTGAAAACTTAAATCATCATCTAATTTGAAACAAAAAAACTCTCTAAAAAATCATTTAATATGATACGGAGGGAGTATATTG
Source organism: Arabis hirsuta (assembly GCA_964056655.1). Taxonomy (NCBI): domain Eukaryota; kingdom Viridiplantae; phylum Streptophyta; class Magnoliopsida; order Brassicales; family Brassicaceae; genus Arabis; species Arabis hirsuta. The sequence goes on along the minus strand of OZ053313.1, from coordinate 22,023,553 downwards.
AAGCTGTACTGATGATGAGTTTTGGGAAGGAGTATCAATTGTGGAGTTTGGAGATTTACCAGCTTTGCAAAATGTTGTAACTGTTGTTAGTTATCAATTGGTGGTGATACAATATCAGTGACAACTGACAAGTGGTGTTGTTTCGCGTATGGAGGTATTGCCATACATGGCTCGGCCGAGATTTTGGGATTACGATGCCGTCTTACAATTCTTTTTTCATGTGGCCTTGATATACAAAATGTTTAAATTTTTCCTAAAACATATGCTTAAAGTCATGTTAGCTTTCGACCAAAAAAAAAAGTCATGTTAGCTAGTGTTTTTGAAGCTGATCAATAAGGATTTGATGGAATTTAGCTAAAAATCCTTGTAGTTGGACCTCTTGGTTGTTTATAAGTATGAAAGTAAACCTATATTGATGAACACAACATAAATGGAGTAATTTATAGTATCGTTTATTACTGTCTCGAAAGAAATATTGCGATACACATAAATGGAGTAGTATGAAGAAAAACTTCTTTCTTTCTTGAATTAAATGCCATTGCTAGTAATAAACTTTATTTTAATGCGACACTTCGTATTTCTCATACACATCGGAAAATGGAAAAAGGTTACTAACTTTTCGTCTTCCTCTCCACAAAATTGATATAGTTGAGAAAAAAATCTCAAACTCAGATATACAAAGTTCTTGTCTTTCATCAAGTGTGTGTGTGTGTGACCCTTCAGAGACAAACATGTCGTACGGTGTGGTGAAGCCATTGATGAACAGTGATGCTGCTACTGACTTTGGTCATCAAATAAGACGAGTGACCTTAGAGCAACAAAGTGAAATCAGGATCCAAGTGGATCGGGTTTCGCCTCTCAAACTCCGTGTGATCGATGGTAAAGTTGAGATTTTTGGTTCCGAGCTTCCACAAAAAGTCTGGCTCACGCTTCCTCCTCTACTACAGTTAGCCGTATGTTTTTCAAATATTCAACTCTTTTTGTAACAACAAATTTTCAATTTCTATTCGATTTATGGTTATGTTTTTCGAAATGGTTCCTTGAGTTTTTCTCAAATTCATCATTCTCCCCTGGCCTTGGGGGTTGGCTAGTTGAAGGTTTGAGCTTTAGATAGTGAATAAAGATATTATTTTCATAATCTTTGAGTTAGTTACATAATAAATTATAATCTTGATGCTTTATATTTAAGCTCAAAATCATCCTATGGTCTTGTGTGTTAGATGAAAGATTTGAGCTTTAAGTAGTGAATGAAGAAATCGTTCTCCTAATTAAATAATATATTAGTTGGTTATAATCTTGAGGCTTAATAAGCTCTGATGCTTCATATATCAATCCTTTATAAAATTAGCTCACATTCAGGTTTTCACTTGGTACGGTGCAACTATAGAAATTGTTGGCGTCACAGAAACTGATGCATCAAATAAGGTAAGGTTCTGGTTTCATCTCCGACTTAGTTCATATAACATATGAAATTCAAAAATATTGTTTACTAACAAAGTCGCGGTACTAGACACCTATGGTCGACTATCGAAGAGTGAACTACTCTCTACACGCAGAAAGACGATATAGTGTTGCTTCATCTTCACAGGTACTTCCCTTCTTAATAAAGATCATGCATATCCTTGTAGCAATTTGTTACTCTTTGTTTTTTTAATGGTTTTGTTCAATGTAGGGACCTAGGGTCATCGTAGGAGCTATTGACTCTGGGAAGAGCGCATTGGCTAAGATGCTTCTTAGTTGGGCGGCTAAACATGGTTGGGAACCGACAATTGTTGACCTTAATGTCGGTCAAAGCTCGATAACCATACCAGGAACCATTGCTGCCACTTCTATCAAAATGCCTGTGGATCCTGTTGAAGGGTCTCCTCTTGATAAGGCTCTTGTGCACTACTTTGGTCACACTACACCACGGTAATATTGACTTCAAATTCTCAATCTTATAACTTGAAACTAACTTTCCTTTCTTGTACTCTCAGTACCAACCTTAGGCTGTACAAAGCCCTTGTTGAAAAGCTTGCTCAAGAATTAGAAGAAGAGTTTACTGAAAACGCCAAATCTCGAGCTTCTGGTATGGTGATTGACACAATGGGATGGATCGATGGTATTGGTTATACGGTAACTTTTGCTTCTTTTGTGAAAAGAGCACGGTTTCTTTCACCATTAACCTCTGATTTGCTGACTAGTTTTCATTTTGCAGCTCCTTGTCCATGCAATAAGGAAGTTTAATGCATCTTTAGTTATTGTCCTTGGTCAGGTAATGTACCAAATCTCTATTCTCTCGCTTTATACTAAATCAAGAAACCTACATTGCCCTTCACTGATCTTTGTCATTTGTAGGAACCAAAACTGGTCAATGATCTGAACAAAGATTTAAGATTCAAGAAAAATGTACAAATCTTGAATCTTGAGAAGTCAGCTGGAGTTTTTCCTAGGGGCTCTGATTTTCGCAGAACCTTGAGAAACAACAACATTCATGTATATTTTCCCCCTTTGATGATAATTTCACTACTCTGGTTTCTTTCGATGTTTGATTAAAGCAGAAACAGAGAGCTTTCGATTTTCTTATTATACACAGAAGTACTATTATGGAGCCACCAACGATCTCACGGTCTACATGAAAACCGCCAAGTTCAGTGATGTTCAAGTATATCAGATTGGTAACTTGCAAGAGAGGTCTGCTATACAAAGAGGAAATAATAATAACCCTTTGAAGATCACACCAGTGAAAATCGACAAAGATCTTGTGAATAAAGTTTTTGCAATCTCATACGCCAAACAACCTCACCAGATCATCTCAAGGTAATCATCTCAATTTTTTAGTGATAAAACTTAAGCTATGGATAGAGAAATTCTTTAAATTTTGCAGCTAATGTGTATTGGCATTTTTGCAGAATTGTTGCTGGATTTGTATGTATCAAAAATGTTGATCTTGGTGAAGAGAGAATTACATATATCTCTCCATCAGCTGCTGAATTACCAAGCAAAATCTTAATCATGGGAACTTTGACATGGAATGAAAATTGAGGAGCAAGAAAGGAAAGTGAAATGAAGAAAGAGAAGAGTTAGTGCATCTAAAAGTTGTAAACCCTAAAATAAAGAATTTCTATCGTCAACATCTTTAAAGATGCTCAATTTTATTCTTCGACTCTATTTTGTTAAATTATTGGAACATTTGAAAGAAAAGAAATATGGTTACAGTTTGGAATTTTTTTTTGAGATCATATAAAATTAGAATTTGTTGATTCAAATCTTTGATATACCCGAATAAACTGAAAACATTTTCGTGATACTATTTGATAGAAAATCACGAAGAATCTAAACAATTTAATGAGAGAAGATCTTTAAACTAAACAAAAAAGATCGTAGATTTAGGTTGAGTATAAGACGCCGTAATTGAGATTTATGTTTAAGTAGACTCTACTTGCAATTTTTGTTCAGTTAATTAAACTTAGAACAATATGGCCAATTTCTTAGTGCTCTTAACGTTTCTTCTTCTAGCTCTCTTCCACAGTTCTCAGTTAGTTCAGTCTCACTATTCTCGTCATCATAATGATAATAATTTCAATGTTCTTAATTATGGAGCAATCGGAGATGGATTCTCTGACGATACAAAGGTCTGTTTTTTTTTTTTGTTGGGTAAATTAATTCATAGATATTGAAAAGTCACAAATCGTCTCTCATCTTCTTCTTCTCCAAGTCTGATTTACAATATATTACGATGGAATGAGCAAATAATCCATATTTTGTTCTTTATGTTTTTTGCATTGGTTTTTGAAAAAAAAAATATATATATTCCAGTGTTTTTGAATACTCTGTCAAAAAAATTGAAACATTTCTACAACAAAAAGATGCTAAATCAAATCCTTAATTTTTTAGTAATAAAAATTTCATCCTTTTTTCCCAATCTGATTCGAGATGTGGCCCAATTGATATATCTATATATTTTTTTTTAAATTCATATTTTTCTTCTTAATAATTGGTTTCAGGCATTCAAGGATGCATGGGAAGACACATGCAATTACATTGGATCCAAATCAACCATACAAATTCCTCAAGGGAGAACATTTTTTCTTCAACCAATTGAATTTCACGGCCCTTGTAAATCCGACAAAATTGTTTTCTCGGTATGCAGTATTCATATATATATACCTACATGTTAGTGTATACACTACTCATACATTTGATCGACGCATTAGTTATAGGTGAACTTATCTGTACATGATATTATAATTTTCGCGACAACTTTTTTTATTTGTAGATCAATGGAAAGTTAACTGCTCCTGAAGCTCCATATCAATGGAATTGCAACAATGATCAATGTCATAAGTGGATCGAGTTTGCACATATAAATGGACTCTATATTGATGGTCATGGTACTCTTGATGGCAAAGGACCTAAATGGTGGTCGTTAAATTGCCAAGAATATAGACAAGTAAGCCCAATTTTCAAATTTTATATCTTTCTATATATTAAATTCTTAATATCCCACATTTACCTTATTTTATGTTTATCTAAACCCCACATAACTTTTTTTTTTTTTTTTACTTTATAGGCATGCCTAAGAAGACCAAGGGTATGTAACAAATCACTTAACAATGATCAATTAAATCCCTTAAATTTATAAGTCGTTGCAAACTATTTGAATTGATTTTTTTTTTCTTAGGGTCTGGTTATAGCACATTCGACTGATGTGCATATTAGCAACATTATGGTTAAAGACAGTCCGAATTTTCAAATATCGTTGGAAGATTCGAAATGGGTTTTCGCAAAGCAACTCACCATAACCGCCGATGGTGATAGCCCTAACACTGATGGCATTCACATTCAACGTTCTCAGAATGTTTTTGTATACAATAGTAATATCCGAACAGGTGACTCACTATCTATCTTTCTAACTACCCATTTTCTTATTAATACATGTCCAAAATAATATCTAAGTCACGTTTATATATCCAAATCTCGCTCATAATTTAGTTAGACTTATAATGAAAGTACAAAAGTATATTTATGTGTTGTTAAAAAAAAAAGTATATTTATGTAAATTAAGTTTTTTCCTAATCACAATAAACCTATCGAGGGATAGCCCCATAAAAATGTTGGTTCGGATTATTTGGATTTGGTTCTGTTTGGTTCACATTATTAGGATTTAGTTTTTCTGTCCATTCTAATTCTAACCACTAGATCGTTTGTGATATTTGGTATTTTTAGGTGACGATTGTATATCTATTGGTGACGGTTCAAAGAACATTAATATATCACGAATTACATGTGGTCCAGGTCATGGAATAAGGTGCTTTTTCATCCATCGTTTTGGCTAACTTTGATTTTGTTAATTAAAATTAGTTTAAAGATTGTAATTAATTAAATTTTGCTTGAACAAGTATCGGAAGCTTAGGTCGATATGGGGCCGTAGAAACGGTGGAAAATGTCGTCGTTCAAGATTGTACTTTTAGAGAAACAAGTAATGGGGTTAGAATCAAGACATGGCAGGTAAAATCAAAGAAATTGATCAGTTTGTTATTAGTCTCCATAATTTGAAATTAATCACAATATTATTTTCCAATAATTTGTACTATTTATTAGGGAGGAAGAGGGCATGTTCGAAATATTTTATTTGAACGTTTAAAGCTACATGGTGCAACTCGACCTATCATCATCGACCAATTTTATTGTCCTCACTCACAATGCAAAAACCATGTAAGTAAATTTTTCTTCTCGTTCTAATGATTTTCCTTATATTCATTTATACTTTAAGAACATCAAAAACATATTTTATGAAAAAATGTTAGCTTGATTGTCATATTACGTTTGGGGAAAATTTCATTTGACAAACTTTTTCTTAAAGTAATACACATTTGAAGTGATGAAGATTGTGGTAATTAGTTTTTTTTTTTTTTTTTAGGTTTGATCTTACTCTTGTATATGATTGATACATGAGACTATATAGATATGTCATGATTCATAGTTTGATGAGATTATCTAGAAAAAGATAATGAAATTTCGGGTAACAATTCAAACATAAAACTGACATTTCATGTAACAAAATTCATGTTTATTCACATAACAGACTGAAGCTGTGGAGATCAAGAATGTAAAGTACAATCACATACATGGAACATCAATCAATAAACCTTTTGTGCAACTCCTATGCAGCAATTCAGTCCCATGCAGAGATATTTTCATGAGCGATATTAACATTCGCGACGAAGAAGAAGAAGAAAAGAAATATCATAAATCATCTCGTCATGATCATCCTTCTGCTGAATGCATCAATGTTAGAGGAGAATCTTATGGTGTGATGAAGCCTAAACTGCCTTGTTTGGCTTCCAAAAAATATTAATTGATTTCTCTAGAACAATTCTTGTTTTATTCTTTAACTCTTTTGATTAGAACCACTAGTTTTGTTCCGATTATAATTTTTTTTTTTTTAGTTAAACTTGTTGAACTTAAGAGGCGATTTTGTGAAGTCCGGTGGTGTGAACAATTATAAATGGGTGTATGGAAAATTCCCAATTTTGTATATTAAATTTTTTAACCAAAAGAAGAAAAAGAACTTGAATTATTACTACCAAGAGTTTGAAGTCAAATTGGTAATAACCTATGATCCATCAAAAGTCAACATGATAGGAAAAGAAAAAACCAAAGCACTAAAGAGTCACTTAATAAAGTGGTGATCAATGTTCGAGCCACCATTGACCGGCTTGTTCAGAAGGTTCCAACACGGAGACGGAGAACAAGGTAAAGAGTTGACTCTTTCTGAATGTTGTAGTCCGCTAAAGTCCGACCATCCTCAAGCTGTTTGCTGGTCCGGTGGGATCCCTTCCTTGTCCTGAATCTTCGCCTTCACATTGTCAATTGTATCAGAGCTCTCAACTTCCAAAGTGATGGTTTTACCCGTCAAAGTCTTGACGAATATCTGCATCCCACCACGAGGACGCAGCACAAGGTGAAGAGTTGACTCCTTTTGGATGCTGTAATCCGCAAGAGTGCGACCATCCTCGAGCTGTTTGCCAGCGAATATGAGTCTCTGTTGGTCCGGAGGGATTCCTTCTTTGTCTTGAATCTTAGCTTTAACATTGTCAATCGTAGAGCTTTCGACTTCAAGAGTGATGGTTTTACCGGTAAGTGTCTTGACAAATATCTGCATACCACCTCTCAGACGAAGCACCAAATGCAGGGTTGATTCTTTTTGGATGTTGTAATCCGCAAGCGTTCGACCATCCTCAAGTTGTTTTCCGGCAAAGATTAGCCTTTGTTGGTCCGGAGCGATTCCTTCTTTGTCTTGAATCTTTGTCTTCACATTGTCAATGGTGTCTGAGCTCTCAACTTCCAAAGTTATGGTTTTGCCGGTAAGGGTCTTGACGAATATCTGCATTCCACCGCGTAAATGAAGGACAAGGTGAAGGGTTGATTCCTTCTGGATGTTGTAATCCGCAAGAGTACAGCCATCCTCGAGCTGTTTACCGGCAAAGATCAACCTCTGCTGGTCCGGAGGGATTCCTTCTTTGTCTTGAATCTTGGCCTTGACGTTGTCAATTGTGTCTGAGCTTTCGACCTCAAGAGTTATGGTCTTGCCTGTAAGAGTCTTAACAAAGATCTGCATACCACCTCTCAACCTGAGAGTCAAGTGGAGGATTGAGTCCTTCTGAACCTTGTAATCCGCCAAGGTACGCCCATCCTCTAGCAGTTTACCGGAAAAGATGAGTCTTTGTTGGTCGAGTGGAATCCCTTCTTTATCCTGGATCTTTGCCTTGACAATTATTGATGGTGTCGGAGCTTACGACGTCAAGGGGTATGGTCTTTTCTGAAAGAGTCTTTACGTAGATTTGCATCATCATCTGGAAACAAAAGCACAACTTCGTAAGCACACACACATTACAAAACTAGAGAACAACCACACAATAAATAGCCCTTGAAAGCAACCTTTTTAAGCAAAACGCACGAGAGAAAGCTACCTATTTCTACCAGAGATCAGATAAACGCGAGACCAAAAACGAGAAACCCTAATCTTCTCAACCAAGAAAACACATAATCAAGCAGTCGGATAGATCTTAACAAGTCTTGTCCAGGCCAAGAAAGAATCCGATTCAAGAGTATATCTAAAAACATACAATTCTACAAACAAGGAACATAAATCTCTGAAAACAGAGAACAATGAACAAAGATCAGAGCAAAGCAAAAGAAAATTGAAGAAACCTATATACCTTGAGACTTGAGAGAGGATTTGAGGAAAGTTAGCAGAGATATTAGGGTTTGCGAGAGAGCTATTAGAATTGAATGAATTACAAGTTTACAACGAGAGGAAAAGGTCTCCTTATATAGTCAGTCTTTGGTTAAATTTTAAAAGGGAATAGGAAATCTAAAATAAATGGAAAATTTATTGAAGAAACCGACTCAAAAAGAAGGTTCTAGGCTTAAAGGAGTAAACCAACTTACGAAAATGAACATAAAACCCGAACCGACATTTAAAAATCAAAAACCAAACTTCCTTTTATGTAGTGAACAAATATAAACCGAATTTTAAGTTAGTGCACTGAACCGATCCAAAAACTATGTAGTAGTCAAATGTGTCATCACCTGTTCAGAGAATGAACAACTAGCTTCTGTGCTCTGCCTTGCTACTTTCCCCGCAATGACGTTCGGTTTGGGTCCGTTTCAAGAACCAGCCTGAACACATAGTCCGTAAGTTGTAATGAAACAATGGTTATATGCTAAGATATGTAAGTAAAAGCATAAAAGAAAGCTCTGCAAATCTTTAACAAGCTTCAAGAATTGCATATAACAGTCGTGTAGGGATCAAATATCAACAATTTCATCAAGGCACAGAAAGATGAGATCCTAGTTCTCAAGGGCTTCCATCTTTTCCACATTGTTGCCTCAACCATTAGTCGGTTGTTAAGTCGAGCAAATACCCCAGAAGAAGTGCAACAGCATCGAAAAAAGCCTTTAAGAACAGAGAGATAAGATGAGCTCGTTTTTATTTTCACCTCGTGTGACGGGATTATATAATACTATTGTCCAACTGTGTGATCTCAGCTGCACATAATAACATTGAAACAAACAGTATGTAAATACAAGGTCAGTAAATCGAATATACATCCCATGAAAGAGATTGTGTAAATAAATAACCAGTGTGGTCTTACCTTCTGTGCGAGTAATTGGTTTTTGAGGTCTTCAGGAAAACATATTCGTCAAAACTTAACTTGGCAGCATTAGTTTACTAGTCATCCAAGTATACTTGACAGCCACATGCTTTCCTTCAGAGTCTAGAAGAAGAATGTTCTTTACCAACGGACATGTAAATTGGACAGTCAGTATCCAAGTTCCGGGAGAGAAGCGAAGCAGGGATTCCGAAAAAAAGATCTGTCATAAGTCCTACAAAGCAATATCAGCTAGTCAGCATCCATGACTTAACGAAAAGTGTCATCCATACTTATGCTAAGAACATTTTGCGACAAAGAAAATTAGAAATGGTGGCTTCACCAGATAGAATCCAGCATCTGATAATAGAAACAGGTAATCTACCCAAAAAAGAAGTGGCATTCCAGTCACTTTTCTGGCAAAATGGCAACTATAACCAGAAATCTTGATACTTAGGATACGCGATAGAAAATAATGTGACATTCCGTGTATCGTATATATATAATATAGGTAATCTTCAGGACAAAACAGCTACAAAAAGCCACCAATTTCAACCACAGATCTCACACAGAAACAAAAATCGAGTGTGAAATGATGGAATGAACCTTTTGGAGCAGAACCTACTCTAGAGCTTTTTCTAATGTGAATCACCAGTAATCCCCGCAAGAACAGATTCCATCCCTAAAGCGATGGAATCTTCTTGAATCTCTTATAGTTATCTCCCTCTTTGCAATCTTCGATATTAGTTTTATTGCAGCGTGGCAATCCCTGCAGGCCCTCAAGTTCTTCATCACAACGATCGGACACCCTTCTGGTGTACTGATAAGAGCAAATGCAACAGCTAAACGTTCACTGTGGAACTTAAGCGACTCAATCTTCATCTGCTCATCTATGTCTTGTGCTACCCAACTCGTGTCAGGCTTGTATCCTTCTCTTTCAATCTCAGCTGTCAATTCATTGATCTTTCTCACGATCTCATCTCCTTTCGGGTGTGTCTTGTCATTCGATGAGAACACATGAATCTTAAGGTTTACTTCAACCCAGCTATAAGCTGGAACCTTCTTGATGCCACGTTCGCGCATCGCTTTCATTACATGACTAACACTCTCCCATTCCCCAGCCGCTGCATAGATATTGGACATGCTTTTATACGCAGCAGCATCCCTTAGCTTCTCCATACCAAAGAGCTGATCTGCTGCTCTCTCAGCAAGACCTTGATTCTTGTGAATCCGACATGCATTCAAAACTGACGACCACATGATTTCATCTGGCTCAAAGGGCATTTCACCCATCAGCTTCTCTGCTTCAGCGAATCTTCCGTTTCTAACAAGCAAATCCAGCATGCACGCATAGTGTTTTCTCTTTGGAGTCATCCCGTAGATCCGAGACATTGCCTGAAAATATTCTGTTCCTTGTTCAACAAATCCACAGTGACTACATGCAGTCAAGACGCCCAAGACGCTGACTGAATCTGGCTGGAGACCTGAGTGAATCATATTTGTAAATGCACCAATGGCTGCTTCTCCATCTCCATTATCAGCATATGCTGAAATCAAAGCATTCCAACAAACTGCATTTCTATCAGGCATCTCTTCGAATACTTGAACTGCATCTTTGATAGAGCCAGACTTGGCGTACATATCAAGCAGTCCACATCCGGAGAACACGTTTTCCGAGTTCCCTGATCTGATTATGAATGCGTGGAGTTGTTTCCCCAGCAACAAAGAAGCGAAACTAGCGGAAGCTCTCAATACAGTAGCAAAAGTTGATTGGTCTGCTCGTAAATTTGCTCCTCGCATCTTGGTGAACAGCTTAAGCCCAGCTTCATGAAGACCTTTCTGAACATAACCTGAGATCAAGGCAGTCCATGAAACAGTGCTCTGTTGTGATAACCTCTTGAATATCAACTCAGCTTCCTCAAACATTTCGCACTTTGCGTACATATCTACTAAAGAATTCCCAACATGAGGAACCGAATCAGCCGTTGCAACGATTGCCTGGCAGTGCACTTGTCGACCCATCTGGAAGGATGAAAAGTTAGCTGCGATGCTCAGCACTGTCGCAAAAGGGAGGTTTCTCCGATCAAACCCCATGCACTGCATTTCTCTGAACAATTTCAAGGATTCCTCGTATTGCTCAGCCTGTGAATAGCTTGAGATGACCACATTGTAAGAAACAAAATCCAAATCAGGCATTTCATTAAAAAGATTCCTAGTTTCAAGAACCCGATCATGTTTGGAGTAGAAATCAAGAATTTGATTCCCAACAGACACATCCCTGGAAAAGCCGGTAGTAACTGCCAGACAATGGAGTTGCTGACCAAGAACAAAATCATGTAGCCCAACAACTGCCTTGAGAACCCCTGAAAATGTGAAATCCGAAGGCTTGTGACCCGACTGCTGCATTTCGACAAAGAGATGAATCGCCTCCATGTACAAACCATCCTTCTCGTACCCTGTAATAAGCGTGTTGAACGTGACAGAGTCCTTCTCTTGAATCTGCTCAAACACCACACACGCCGAATCACGTCTCCCTATCTCACAGTAAGACTTAACCAAAACATTACAAACAGTGAGAAAAGGGTTCCTATCAAAGCCTAACTTCACTGCAAATGCATGAACTTGAGACACCGCATTCTCGGGAACCTCGTCATTGCAGCCTGGTAAAAGCGTAGCGAAGGTCACATGATCAGGAAGAGTACAAGACCTGCACATCTCACGGAAAAGCTTGAAAGATTCATCGAACTGGTTGTTCCTGGCGTACCAACCCATCAAGATAGTCCAAGTCACAACAGTTCTATCAACCATTGCGTCAAACAGCTCTCGCGCGCTGGAAATATCACCAGACTTGACGTAACCGGAAATCATCGTATTAGTGGACACAGTGTTCTTCTGGGGCATTTCATCGAACAACTTGCGTGCAGCAAAAACTTGACCTTTCCGGAGAAGCTCCTCGACGATAAAATTGGAACGACACGTATCTGTGTCGAACCCAGTTTTGATAATCCGAGCATCAATACGAAATCTCGCCGGTACCGTCGCCGTCGCCGTTTGTCGGAGTTGGTGTAAAGTCGCAAAAGTTGTTGAGCGGACACAATAACGTTTCATAAGCCCAATTTCGATGCAAAATCCTCCTGCCAAATACATATGAGTTTTGTATTTGGCAGTGTACTCGATGCTCCTGTACTTTACGGGATCATCATAAGAAGATACACAAGAATCTGAGAAAAGGAGAAAGCTTGAAGTGTTGGTTGATGATTCAACTTGACGAGCTTAGGATATTCAGACTGATGAAGCTTGAAGACAGATGAGAGGAGGAAGAAGAGAGTAAAGAAATTGGTGAAGCTTCTCTGTTTTGTTTGGTTTTTGAGAAACGATTCAAAAACCAGTTCGGTTCGATACGGTTTTTGGATAATTTTGGCTTGGTTTGGTCTAAGAAAACCGTCCAGTTTGTTGGATTACGTAGATTGAAACAGAGATTCCTTGTTTTGACATGGGTAAATTTGGTTAATAACAAAAAAAACAAAAATAATTATACATGCCAATTGCCTTTTCGATTGGACAAATGTTTGAGATATTTCAATTTGTGTCTTACTCTTTTTTGTTTTACATTTCTATTATCCGGTATATTTCAGTAGTAGTATTTGGTACAACTATTGTATTATGGTACAAATTTGGTATTTGGTACAACGGTAAAGATATAGTACAATTATGTATTACTTGGTATATCTGTAAAAACATACTATAACTAGTAGTTTGATATAACTAAAAAAATACATGGTACAACAAGAGTATATCTGACATTAACTTTTTCAAGAGGAGCTTTCCAAACATTCTCTCTTCGACATTCATAAACTAAGAAAAAAAACGTTCCAAAACCTTGACATTCTTTTTACAATAGATAAAAATTGAATTTTTTATACAAAAAAGGTATTTGCATCAGTAATAGATCATTGGGTAACTGGGTAAATGACAACACAACTGTACGAGATTTTCGTATTCTAATTATGCCTCTACAATGTTCCCGCGTAGCGTAGTAGGTGATATTATAGTTGCATTGTATCAGTTTGAGATCTAACACAAATTTATTTTAAATTCCAGTGGATACATGATACACACATATATAAATGTGTGTTATATCTATATTTTATGTAAAATATGAAAATGAAAAATTAGGCAATTAAAGCTCGTGTCTTTTCGATTGTAGAGAAAGATAGCTTTCAGTGTGTTCTCCTCAGAGAAACTTATAGTGGTAGACGTTTTCGATGAATAGTGATATATAAGTGAGTTTGCAGCCGGCGACGAAGGAAATAGCAAATTCAAGGTGAAAGTAAGTGTCTGAGATTTCATAGTAGTGGAAGGGATTTCCAGATTTGCATGCGGCTGAGTAAAATTGTTGCTGAACTCAGATGGGTGAAAAACCAGAATTGCCAGAGAGAATGTTTGCCGGTAGAGATGAAACCTGTGGGGCTAAGGGTCACTTTGTATGGTCATTTTAGTGGCATTAGGGCGATTATGAATGCTCTGGAAGAAGAACGGGCCGCCATTCGGAACTCTTCGATTGGAAAGTTTGTGGCTTTATCAGAGAAACTTTCTTATTCTCGAAGATTTCAAAGATTTTTAATCTCTAGGCAACTGAATATGGTGAATAAGCATGAAATTTGGATCATATATGCGGGAAAACCAGTTTGGTTTTCACTAAGAGAGTTTGCGATTGTTATTGGCTTGCCTTGTGGGAAATTCCAAAAGAAATCGAGGAAGAGATTGAAGAATAACATCACAAAGACATCGTGTTGGTCTTTGATATTTGGGAAAATTAAATATGTCACTGTCACATCTGTAATCAAGATGCTAAAGAAGAAAACTGTGACTGACAGAGTGACCAGGATAAAATACGAATGCCTTACTTTGCTAGCGTCGGTTCTATTGCCAATGACACATTATCCAAAGATTGTGAAGGAGCATGCAGAGGAAATCAAAGATCTTGAAACCTTTTTTGATTTTTCTTTATCCTTGAGGGAGGCTTGCGTTTGACATGTTAATAAGCAGTATAAAGAAAGGAATGAGATTACTCTATCACAAAACACAATTGCTATAAAAGGATTTGTTCATGCTCTACAACTAGTACTGGTTGAAGCTGCCTTGCTTGATGTTGTGCAAGTCAATTCAACATCATCTTTTGAGTCACAAAGAGAAGGGGAAAAGGATGAGTCTCCAGAGAAGAAGATTCGCCTGAACCCTGCACATGCTAGAGAGCTCCATGAAGAGGAGAAGGTAACCATTTTAATAATTGTTCCTTTTTATTGTTGCCATGGTTAGCAAAATTATATGGATAATCAACATTGGTTTATGTTATAGTTTAGAGTATGAATAATATTTATTGTAACTGGGTATCATGATTGTAACTAATACTTTTTGGAATGTAGACAGTAGTTGACTACATAATAACAGATGATGGTGAATCTAAGTTTGATAAGAAAGAGCTTGTGTGGTCTAACAAGGAAGAGGATGTTAAGTTGTCTAACGTATTGAAACTCATCAATGAGGACCATACATTTTGCAGTTCAATGCTTTTGAGAGAAGCTACGATCACTAACGTTGTTCGTATGATCAAAGACACGAAAGAGTAGAACGCAAAAGGAAAACAAAAGAAGTTTGTTAACACTATCGAAATTGGTGGACAATGTAGTGATTTTGGGGGGAGGAACGTCATTGCTCCAATGGTCGAGCGTGGGATTAGATTCTAAAAAATGTACTTTCTAAAAATCCAATGAATAATTATTTGTTTCATAGTTAAGGAAACAAATAATAGCATTTGTATTTTTGGAGTTTCTACTTGCATTTATGCTATATCTCTATAATATTAAAAGAGAAGTACATTTAGCAAAATGTCCAAAATTCATTCTAATATTAAAGAAATTGCCATTGTTTTTAAACTAAAGAAATTCAATTGAAAAGGATAATTTTGGATATATGCAGTGACAATTTCAGTAATTATCATATCAATTTCAGACATTTTTGTAACTAGATCCGACTGCAGACACGCGGACCCGCGTCCGACCCGGTTCGATGACCTGTTTCATTAATGGCAAAATTGTAATTATGTAATTATTCAACAAAAAAAAATCTGGGGGTCGCAGACTTCTTCTTCTTCTTCTTCATGAGATTTTCATCTCTCTCTCCCCAATTTCCATGCTAATTTCCAAACAA
Source organism: Arabis hirsuta (assembly GCA_964056655.1). Taxonomy (NCBI): domain Eukaryota; kingdom Viridiplantae; phylum Streptophyta; class Magnoliopsida; order Brassicales; family Brassicaceae; genus Arabis; species Arabis hirsuta. The sequence continues at coordinate 22,008,203 of OZ053313.1, read as the reverse complement.
AATCTTCTTCTTTCGATCTCTTAAGATGCAAGGAGATCATATACAAGCGATCTCTCTCTATCTCTCTCCATTGTTCATAATCTAAATTCTCTCTTAAGCCCTAAATTCCCAAATCAAATTCTTTCTTTCTCTCTCTCTCTTGCATTCTTCAAATCAGATATTTACTTTCCCGATTGAGTTAATTCCTTATCTACCTCTCTTTGGATTCTGGAGCTCTACAGTTATTCGTTTGATCCAGATTTAATCTTCGGAGCATCTGCTCGTGATTTGAGTAAGTATTGCTTTCGTTGTTGTTGTTTTATTGTGAATTGAGCAAGTTTAGCTTAGCTCTTTCGATTCATGGAATTAAGTTAATTTTGCTCTGATGATGTTTTACTGGCTTGATTTTTTCGTGGGTATTGTTCGTTGTGGAAATAGCTTCTAAAAGTTGAATGCTTTAGCTTTGTTCTAGCGATTGAATCTGATATGTATTTGTTGGGTCTTTGCCTATCCTTTTTCTTATGTGTTGATGTTCTTATGCTGTTTGGATGATTATTTATTAACTAAAAGCTCGATTCTAAATGTGGATTCCATTTCGTAGGCAGTGTATTTTGTTTCAACAAGTTCTGTGTGACTAAAGACCAAATGGCTCTAGATCATTTCAATGCTGGTCTTGCTTTGGAGAATATCATATCGAACCTTGTGAGTTCAGGTCATCGCGGTACTGTCTCGATCAGTGCGTATGGTGATACGACCAAGGATCATCACTTGCCCTCTGAAGGAGTCAAGCTCAATCATTTTCCAGCAGGTCAATTACTTTATTTAAGTAAACTCTCTTTCTCTCTTTAGTTGTTTTATGTATGTATCTTGATCTTGATCTGCCTTGATCTTAGGTGTTCCATTTGAGAGGTTTGGACCTGTGAGGGATGTCTATATCCCCAGAGACTATTACTCAGGGTGAGTATTGTTCCTTTCTCCATGTCGTGACCTATTCATTTGCTAAGTATATATTCGGATTTATTTGTAATGTGTTTTGTTTTTGTTTACACAGAACGAAATTATCAAATATCTTAATTACGATAGTTTATCATTCAAATGTGTTAGTGTGTGTAATAGTGTTAGTATGTTCCACAGAAAATGTAATCATTTTTGTGCTTTTTTAATCATGCAATGCAAGTGCTCAGAGTTGGTAGACGCTGATTGGATATGTATGTATGTGGAGCTTGCAGTTCATAAAAAGCATCCAGATGTAAGTCTATTTTTGGAGAATATATATTGCAATTTCTGAGAGTTCAATGTTTGTGTTTTCTGATTTGGATATTTATGTAGGTCCTGTTACAATCGATGATCAAATGTCTGAAGAGGCAATGGTATCGATTATATTCCAGAATTTTCCTAATCATGCTATGTGAGTTTCCTTTGAATATTGGTTCTTGACAAATTGAACAACGCTTCAAAACAACATCCTCCAATCAAATATACATGATGCTAATTGTACTTCTCATACTTAGCTTTTATGTCTCTTTTGTAGCTTTTTAGATTATGAGTTTGTGCTTTGTTGTGAATGACAAGATTTTGTTTGTTTGTTCGTTTCAGGAACATTGTTTCAACTGTGAACCTAGATTGTAAGCTCGACCTCAAAGCTATTGCTTTGCAAGCTCGCAATGCTGAGTATAACCCAAAGGTTTATAGTAGTGTATATCTTTAGTTTTGTACTTATATATGAACAAAAATATTTACTCTTATGTTAAGAGTTATCAGGTGTTAGTGAAACTGATTGGTTATAGCAACTTATATACGACTTCTATTTGTATTCTCGAATTTGGTTTAATCTTCGGTGTTTCATATTCCAGTGTTTCGCTGCTGTAATCATGAGGATAAGAGAGCCAAAGACAATAGCTTTGATTTTTGCTTCGGGGAAAATGGTATCTTATATAGCATGTTTGGTTACTTTTGCTCATATGGATCGATTTACCATATGATTTGTTTTAACACGGCATCTTTTGTCCAATTTTTAGGTTTGTACCGGAGCTAAGAGTGAACATCTTTCAAAGCTAGCTGCAAGAAAGGTAACTAGCTCCTCTCAATACGGTATGGTTTTATGTTCTTCTAGGAACACCTTAGTCAGTAACATAGCAAATATGTTCTTCTATGAGTTTGTGTTTTGTGAATGACAAGATTTGTTTGTTCGTTTCAAGAACATTGTTTCAACTGTGAACCAATGAGGATAAGAGAGCCAAAGACAACAGCTTTGATTTTTGCTTCGGGGAAAATGGTATCTTATATAGCATGTTTGGTTATTTTGATCATATGGATCGATTTACCATATGATTTGTTTTAACACGGCATCTTCTGTCCAATTTTAAGGTTTGTACCGGAGCTAAGAGTGAACATCTTTCAAAGCTAGCTACAAGAAAGATTTTGTTTTTGCTGATTTTATTGTTTTCTTTGGTTCTTTAGTTGTTTCCTTTGACAGAGACAACTACAGAATTTGTGGCAAAGATGGACCTTAAACCGAGACAGAAAGTCTTAGATGTTGTTTCTGAAATATTCTACCCATAGATGTTGAAAGACGCAGGCTTTGAGGATGTGTTCGCTGAAGATCGTACTGATCAGGTGACTTATGCATAAAACATACATGTATACATTTCTTTGTATAATGGGGACTCTAACATAAACCATTTTTCGCAGTTTGTACAAGTCATGAGGCGTGAATTAGAGAGTGTGAAAATAAAAAGAAGAATTCATCAGCGACTTCTCGGAAGTAAAAAACATTTCTCACTACCAAATTCATTGAATAAAAGACCACTTTTTCATTGATCCAACATCTTTTTCGAACGTTTTTGTAATGCAGGAGGATTACAATGACATAGTTGGAGGATGGAAATCAAAGCTTGAAAGGAGTACATCTGGTGAACAAAAATGGGTTTTATTCATCGCCAACAAAAAGTAGAATCCATGGTTTTACCTCGAAATTTGATAACGATTTGTGTTCCCTTCAATAAAATTGTTCCTGAGGACAATATTTGTGTTCTACTATCCATGAACCGCAAGATGTAAGAAAAATTCGTTTTGTTTCTGGGTTTAATCCAATCTTTCACTGCTTTTGTTATGTCTCCTCTCTGATCAAAATGAAATGGAATCATCACTACTTGAGTCGTAATTATTTAATAGACTAAAATTCATAGGAAAAAATTATTTAATAGACTAAAATTCATAGGAAAAAATTATTTTCATTTAACCAAAAAATTAGATCACATATATGAAATAAATAATTGCAAATTATACAAACATCTAATAGTTCTAAATTCATAAATTTGTCAAATTTTAATAAATTTATTGTGATAATATGAGTATTATTTATATCAGCAAAACTATTTTATAAACTATATTTAAAATAATAGAAATATTGAAATATAAACAATAAATTTTTATTGGAAACTATTCAATCTTTGTCTAAACAAAAAAATAAACTCATATGAACCTACATGTAGGTGTGTCAAAAGGTCAATACAGATGGGTTATCCAAACCCGTCCATAATTAAAGTGGTTTAGGGTTATATTTTTTACCCATATAAATAAAGGAGTCTTTGGTGGGTTACCCCTAATGGGTTTATGAATTTAGGAGATAAACTCATTAGGATCATGAATTACCGATTGATTTATCACAAATTTTATTAAAATAAAATAATAATATATATGTAAATTACTCTAAAAGGTTATCAAGTATTTTTTAGCAGATTAACAGATATGTTTTCTTCTTATCATCATCCAACTAAGATCGAAGTATCTCTTAAAACTAATCAATGGTTTATTGCTTTTATTGCTTTATTGATTTTATTAGGTTTATGATTTTTATTTTATTTTATTTTAAGTTACATACACATTTTAATTTAATTTGTTAGTTGAAAAGTTGAAAACGTTGGTCCGATTTATAATAATATGGATTATTTTGATTTATCTATTAATTTATTCTTATATTTTAATTTATATGTGAGTAACCCATATAACCCATTAAATCAATGATTTTTATATTCTTAGATTTGGATATGTAAATTCAACTCATATAACATATGGGTCCGGGTCAAACCCCATTAAATCTCAAACCCATGTGGATTTAGGTCGGGTCGAGTTACCCATTTTGACACTCCTTGGCTAAACCCTTAATTCAAAATTGTTAAGCTGATATTAATATTCCAATACAATACGAAAGTCAAATTTAGTTTACAACATATATAACGAATGTTCCCGCACATAGTGCGGGAGAGAATCTAGTTTTTAATAGTATTATGACTTCGCAATTGGTCTAAACTTAATTAGGAATAAAAAATCTTAGCTGTTTTTATGTTTGGAGAGAATCTGTTTTGTTTACCATTTTTATGTATTCCGTTTATAATTAAACATGAGCATTAACTATTTATTTTTCGAAAACGACACAGTAACGTTCACGAAATTAATTATATAGAGATTTATAAACACTCTAACTGATTTTGTTATAGTGGAAACTGTTGTTTTCTCTCTTATTTCTTGCTAAATACATTGCACCATTCAGATTTTGTACATGTTGAGCTGTTACTTGGGTGTAATATTGGTAATACTGAGAGTTTTTTTACAACTAACAAATTTGATAAGGTATTAAACAGTTGGCGAGTGACGAGAATGCATGCACTGGTTACATATGTTGTCGTAATTCTTTTTTTACCTTTTAAGTAATAATGAATTTTAAATTTGAAGGCAAATAAGTTATTTGACATGTACTTCACTCGCTATAAAAATAAGAACTCCACACTACTACTACTACTCACTCACCTTATATTATTTAAACAACAAAAACTCCATGTCTAAGCCACCCTTGCCCGTACCAACGTCATCGTTTCAAGTTTCCAATGGTGGTAACCAAAACGAAGAGAAGAAAGTTGATTACTTCTACTATGAACTAGAGCCTGGCTTCATTGTTCGACTACGTCAAGATATTGACCCTGGCATGGACCCTAAGAAACTCAAACGGTTCGGTGTTACATGATATTTTATTTTTAATTATCTTGCGAAATTCGATATAACTTTTATAACATTTCAAAACCATAAATTGCAATTATGTATGCAGCATAATTTCGAATCGTATTTCGGCTCAAAGGTCAAGGTGGAAGAAGCGTCAATATGTTGAACATCTAAAGAAGAAACTCAAGGACCTCGAAGTATATTTATAACACTTTTATTTCATACATGAACTATATAATTCAATTCATATTTTCTCTATATCAATATACATAATTTCATGATAAGTTATATATACAGATGGAGGTGAGTGTGAGGCGTGCCTTATTGGAAATGCAGAATGAAATGACTGAATGTCTTAACATTGAGTATAGGGAGCTTGAGGAGCGTGCATTTGCTACAAATCAACGTTTAATTTCCGCTCAAGGTACATATGTATAACAGTTAACTAATTAGATATATATATTTTTAGAGTTGATATACTGATTATAATTATAATGCATAATAGCTGAGAATGAAGCGCTTTTAGCAAAGCTACGGGAAGCTGGAGATGAAATTGGCTCATTCGATCTCGATACCCTCATGCACCTCCATCTCTAGATCCACCAAAATTTTATCTTTCGTGATCAGTTCTGAGTTTTTGTTTTTTTTTTTTAATTTCAAATGTTTCGGTTTACATAATATTTGTGCTAAATTGAAATCAAATCATCATGCAACAGTTTTGCATGGTTTTTGTTTCAGTTTTAATTAATATATTATCATTGCGACTCTTAGTCTCGTTTGCCAGTCCAAACAATACAGTTGGTTTTTAAAAAAGGGAGTTATGAGGCTAAGTATATGGAAGAACTGGCATTGCCATTTATACTGATCGTGTAGTTGCTCAAAGAAAGATCCATTAGGAGCATAATGGAAAACCAGCATTCGGTTGAGTTCAAAAAAATACCCCAAGTTCGATTAAATTTTGTTCAATTTTTCGTATTTTCAGATATTTCGGATAATACTAAAACTACACCTACCAAAAAAAAACAAAAGAAAAGAAACCCATTCAGATAATTTGGTCTTTTTAGATCCATTTAGACCAATTTGGTTCAGTTCTATTCGGTTCGTATATTTTGTCCAGGCCTATTCTCGAAAGACAATCCGGTTCGAATTAAATCATTTGGTTATTGTAAGTTTGTAACCCATAGAAACGGTGTCGTATTGGCACAGATACGAGTTTTCCTAACTTCTTCCGTATCGTTGAAAAAGCTCCAAATTCTCTCATTTGCTTTCGCAAAACCCCCAAAAAATGGGTTCTATGTACAGAGCCTCTAAAACCCTAAAATCGTCAAGACAAGCATGTTCACTCTTGTTCAATTCACTCAAATCCAATCAACGAGATCCTCTATGTATCGGTTTATACCAAGCTTACGGTTTCAGCTCTGATTCTAGACAAAAACCCAGAGAAACCCTCATTGATTTGACTCAGTTTCCTTCCGAAAAGATCCGAAATTTCTCCATCATTGCTCATATTGATCATGGGAAATCTACTTTGGCCGATCGTCTCATGGAACTTACTGGTACCATCAAGAAAGGCCATGGTCAGCCTCAGTATCTCGACAAGTTACAGGTACGTTAAGATTCAAAGGAACAGTTTCATAAGTTTGAGTGTGCTAATGCAGAATTTAGTGATTACCTCAAGAAAGTTTCAATTTTGAATCTGTTAATGTTTGTTTTGTGATGGGCATTTTAAGATTCAGAGGAAAAGTTTGAAAAAAACGATTTTAGTTAAGAGTTTGATTGAGGTAATGCAGTATTCAGTGATTACCTCAAGAAAGTTTTAATCTTTGATCTTGCATTGTGATGTTGTTTGCTTTAGGTAGAGAGGGAGAGAGGAATAACTGTAAAAGCTCAGACGGCGACAATGTTCTATGAAAACATTGTAAAGGATCAAGTACCGAGCGGTTTTCTTCTAAACCTAATTGATACACCAGGTCATGTTGATTTTAGCTATGAGGTCTCTAGATCTTTATCTGCTTGTCAAGGAGCTCTTTTGGTTGTTGATGCGGCTCAAGGTGTTCAAGCACAAACGGTGGCGAATTTTTACTTAGCATTCGAGTCTAACCTCACTATTGTACCTGTGATTAACAAGATTGATCAACCAACAGCTGATCCTGACCGTGTTAAAGCTCAATTAAAGTCGATGTTTGATCTTGACGCGGATGATGTCCTTCTAGTCTCTGCGAAAACCGGTTTGGGGCTTGAGCATGTCCTTCCTGCGGTTATAGAACGCATACCTCCTCCTCCTGGAATCAGTGACTCGCCTCTACGGATGCTTTTGTTTGATTCCTTTTTTAATGAGTACAAAGGTGTCATTTGCTATGTTTCTGTTGTTGATGGAATGCTGAGTAAAGGGGATAAGGTCTCCTTCGCTGCGTCGGGTCAATCTTATGAAGTGTTGGATGTCGGGATTATGCATCCTGAACTTACTTCTACAGGAATGCTTCTTACAGGACAAGTTGGTTATATAGTAACCGGCATGCGAACCACGAAAGAGGCACGTATTGGAGACACAATTTATAGAACAAAAACTACTGTGGAGCCTCTTCCAGGTACTCCTATCAATTCCTTTGTAATTTCTTCTTTCTAGCACTCTCTTGAAAGAGAAGCAATGGCTGAGAATCTTGATGAGCTTAAATTTGTATTTCTCTCGTTTTGAGTTCTCCTCTGTAGTAATGTGTAATTCTAATGAGCTTTCTTAAAATGTTGTTTCAAGCTCGCTGACTTGGGTTTAAATGTAGGTTTCAAGCCAGTGAGGCATATGGTGTTCTCGGGCGTGTATCCTGCTGATGGATCTGATTTTGAAGCACTTAGTCATGCCATGGAGAAATTGACATGCAACGATTCAAGTGTCTCAGTGGCTAAGGAAACAAGCACAGCTCTTGGAATTGGATTTAGATGTGGTTTCCTCGGTCTGCTTCACATGGATGTATTTCATCAGCGGCTTGAACAAGAATACGGTACACAAGTGATCTCCACAATCCCTACTGTTCCTTACACGTTCGAATATTCAGACGGAAGCAAGTTACAAGTGCAGAATCCAGCTGCCTTACCTTCAAACCCCAAATACCGAGTCACATCTTCTTGGGAGCCAACGGTAATCGCTACAATTATCCTTCCGAGTGAGTACGTAGGAGCTGTTATCAACCTCTGCTCTGATCGAAGAGGTCAGCAACTAGAATACACATTTATAGACGAACAACGGGTTCTCTTGAAATATCAGTTACCGTTGAGGGAGATAGTTGTGGATTTCTACGATGAATTGAAAAGCATGACATCGGGTTATGCTTCTTTTGACTACGAGGATGCAGAGTACCAGAAATCTGATCTGGTGAAACTCGATATCCTCTTGAACGGACAAGCAGTTGATGCATTAGCCACGATTGTTCACAGCCAGAAAGCATACCGTGTTGGTAAAGAACTAGTTGAGAAACTTAAGAACTACATAGAGAGACAAATGTTTGAAGTGATGATACAAGCTGCTATTGGTTCAAAGATCATTGCAAGAGACACAATCTCGGCGATGAGAAAGAATGTTCTTGCGAAATGCTACGGAGGAGACATAACTCGGAAGAAGAAGCTTCTTGAGAAACAGAAAGAAGGGAAGAAACGAATGAAGCGAGTCGGTTCTGTTGATATACCACATGAGGCTTTTCAACAAATACTCAAAGTCTCTTAGGAGAACAAGACTTGAAGAAGATGGTAGTAGTAATTGTTTTATGCAATTGGATATTATTTTTTTGGAAAATTATAAATTATATATCTTTTTCGTTTTCTTCGACTGTTTGTAAAATGCTCGAGCCGTTGAATTTTGAGGTTCTCACAATTGAAAACGTTGGGAATTCTTTTTCAGTTTCTCATTATCCAAAAAAAAAAAAAAAAAGTTATACAAAGAAAAAGAAAGTGAGAAACTGATACATGACTTTAATTTGGACCAAAAATGCCTGCCCCATTGAATTTTAATTTGGCGTTGGGGTGATCGATTGTAAACTAATGGGGCTATTTCATGAAGCGTGCAAAATATAGTGGTCTTTATTGAAATATATTTTACTTTGGGCATAAAAAAACAAAACAAATGGAGATGCGAGCTATCGATCCCAGTACCTCTCGCATGCTAAGCAAGCTCTCTACCATCTGAGCTACATCCCCAATTAGTTACTATTACACTTTATATCAATAAATATCATACACTGTAAAAATAAAAACTATGAAGCGGGACGAAACAAAAGGAATCATGATGTTGACTACAACATTCCGACAAATGTGTGTACTTGCTCGTTACCTAAAAAAAAAATCTAGATTCTGTCCTTTTGTACTTTCAAAGACATCTTTTATATATATACAACAGAAATCCAGAAACACACAGAAAATAAATGAAAAAGAAAGGTGTTTTTTTTTTTTTTTTCCTTTGCTACATTATTTTGTTTTTGATTTCATTCTTTGATGGTTGGTCCACTATACATCATTGTCATAACCTTCAAATCCTCTGGCTCCTCTTCCCTCTCCTTCAACCACGCATAACCTTCCTTCTCCTCTTCCGGTACATCGACTCCATCAACTGAAAAAACCCGGAAAAGAAACCAAATATCTTAATCCAATTTGCTACTAAAACTGAAAGTAGAAGACTAATTTAGGCCCGGACATTCGGTTTTTCGGTTCATTTTGGTACGAGTTTTTTCAGGTTTAATGCCATTCGGTTTTTATGTTCACCCACCGTTACTACTAAGATTCTAAAACATGAACAAAGTTTTGAAAACAGTACCTGAGTAACTGGAGAAGGGGTAATCGAAATAGTAAGTACAATGACGTCCTGCGGGATCAGAGTATGGAGGACCAAGAACATCAAGAACCGCACAAGCGGTTTTCGCGGTGAAACAATGCAAATTCCCTCCATCCGTCGGATAGAGTATAGAAGTATCACAAGGCGCCGTAAATTCCGAATCTACTTTCACTTTCGCCAAACGAGTATCCGAACTCGGCTCTACATTTCACCCAAATTAACAACAAACAACACTAATTATTATCGAACAAACACCAATCCTAACAACAACTACACATATTCTGCTTATAATCAAAACACTTACGAGGAGAATCCGAAACCCAATCATAGGATTTGATGTGCATTGTACCAAACAAGAGCTTACTAAATACAGTCATTTCCGGGTGATTGTGAAGTGGGATTACACCAGATGGTGGTAAACAGAATATGCCAATCTTGCAACACACAATACAAAATGTAAGAAGTATAAAAACCAATTCAAGATGGAGTAAGTTTGAAACAGAGAGTAGTACCGAGAATCTATGACATTTATAGATGTGAAGGTAAGTTACTAACGGAGATCGACCGGTCATTTTCGATCGAAAAAACGGCATTTTAGGACTCACACCAACATCTTCAGGCTTGATTTCGTCTGAGAAGAAACATCAATGCAAGATTTAGCTAAAATTTTACAGAGTTTCAAGTTTCAAACTTTATAGGTAAAAGACCCGATAACCCGACCCGAATTCGAAATTGGAATCAAAAGTTTTTCAATAAAAGGGTTACGGAACTTTACCGAGAACAGCTCGAAGCATCTGAATGTGTTGAGGAGAAGGGACGGTTCCGGATTTGCAATTAGCGAAAACTTTCTTACAAGTCTCGAACAGTTTCTGGACAGGACAGATGACAGTTTTCTTTTTCCGTCGTTGGATCATCTTCTTCTTACGTGAACTTGAACGATTCTCTGTAGAAGCAACCATCGGAATATTACCATTTTGATTCGTTTTGGTCGAGAGATCTTTCCTTACTTTTCCAGACACCATTGTTGTACCAGTTCCCATACAACTTGTCGGAAAAATTTCACAGATTAAAAAAAAAAACACAAATTTTCGATCTGGGTTATCGAGAAATGAAACTGTTTGAAACAAAAAGCTTGAAACAGATTTGGTAACAACGAGGAAAGTATTAAAAGGGGAAGGATTCAATAAAGGTGGATTTGAGAAAGTAAAAGGAAAGAAGATAGAGATTCTGTGTGAGTAATAGAAACCAGGGGCCATTTTTTTTCGGCTGATGAGAAAGAGAGGGTTTTTTCTATGGGCGGCTGGTTTGTTTCCAACGGGCTGGTTTGTTTCACACACTAAACTCGGATTTTTTTATACCCACTATTTATTTACTTTTCATCTTTCTTGCTAAAATTTTTTTTTTTTTTTTTTTTGGTAATGGTAGCATTGTATAAGTGACTTACAACTTGTACTATGTAAATGTAACCAATCAGCAGCAAAGTACCATTGCAAACTATAATACTCCCTCTTTTTTTCTTTCAAAATATAAGATATTTTAGAGATTTTTATTTGTTTCAAATTATAAGTTGTTTTCATAATCCTACGTACTTAACTTTATTAAATACTGTATGACCACTAATATTCTGCCGTCTTTTTATGATTGGTTAAACTATTTTTATTATATATTAAATGATATATTTTAGAACATAGATGGTTTTTTAATATTCACGATTTTTGCTAAAACAACTTATATTTTGAAAAAAAAAGTATCATAATTTTTTTTAATCATTTTTAACGGTGTTTGTATTGCTTCCAATTGTACTATCATCTTATACTACTATTATCATTACAAGAAAACAGGGCCGTTTCCGACGGCTTCCCGACGTTTTTGGTCCGTCGTTTCTATCTCGTCAGAAATAAAAAACCGTTGAGAATCCGTCGGAAATACTGATGGATTTCCGACGGAAAAGGGATAACTGGAATCCGTCGGTAATCCGTCGGAAATGCCGACGGATTTCCGACGACCAGAACCTCCGACGGATTTTCGACGACCTGTGTCACCGACGGATTTCCGACGACCCGTGTCACCGACGGATTTCCGACGGCCAAAACTTCCGACGGAATTAATATTTAAAAAAAATTAAATTAAATTAAATTAAATTAAAATTAAAATAAAACAAAAATTAAAAATAAATTTCAATATATTTAAAAGTGAATTACAAAATTAAAATATTACATAAAGTAAATACTACTGCGAATGGTTACGGAAGAACTCGTTCATCCTTTCTTCCATTGCCCGCACGGCGCTCATCTGTTCTTCCATTGCCTGCATGCGGGTCATATGTTCCCGAAAGCGTGCTTGATCTTCTGCGCGTTGTGCCTCCATCACGGTCACCCGCTCCAGAAGCTCGGCGTTCTGTGCCCTCAACATCCTAACGTTGTGAAAGCGGTCAGAATTAACCGACGCGGATGAACTGTCTTCCGGGAGGCCAAACACACGACCTTTGGTCTTAGGCGTAACCTATGATAAAAAATAAATCAATAAATGTTATAACTTTCCGGTATTCAAATTTATTTTAATTTTGTTTAAATTTGACAGTGTTACTAACCTGGTAGGTGAACTCGTTGATCATCTCTAGTGGAACTTCCGTGGCCGGGGGAGTTCCTTCGATGATCGGTTGGGATTGGAGGTACTCCTCACCGAGCCTCTCCACGCTTTCCACGATTTCACGAGCAATGGGATTTTGAATTTCACCAGTCTTTCTGTTGGTGTGCGCATCTTTGACCAAATCAAGATGTGATGGACGCACACCGGTCTTCTCAATCTGTTGGCATAGATAATGAAGGAAATATGAGAGGTGTTATAAATAAAATTTTGAAAATTTTAGAAAATTACCAGCTTCTCAAGACGTGACGCTTTGCTCATTGCGCCGAGGTTATGGGTCGCCGGTCCCTTCCCCTTCCGGTCGCTGTTCCGGTTAGACGAGTTTTTTCCGGAGCTTGCTTTTGTGTCCTCCCGTTCCCAATGGGCAAGTAGTCCAGCCCATAAGGTTGGGTTATCTTGCATTCTCCGAGGCACCTTTCCTTTTTTGTACCACATGTCCTTCCACTCGTTTATCTTTAACGAGTACTTTCGGGAGGCCTTTTTGTGGAACTGGCGTCGGACCTGGACAGTCAACTGTGGGTCCCAAGTAAATTCTTGTTGAAAAAAACACGTACCAAGATTAGTATTGTTTATTTGAAAGGAAATAAAAATCTACATTCTTAATTGGGAAAAAAAAAACATACCGCAAATTGCCGAAACCAGGTCTCCTGGTCTGCCACCGGCATCGAATTAAATGTGGGATACGGTTTAGTTATCAACGAATTAGTCATTGCGTTGATCGAACTCGTAATCCTGTTTCCCGAAAATTGAAACCTAAACAATATTTAGTTAAATATTTTATTAAGTTAATATAATCAAATACATTTTTAAATAAAACTTACCAGGTCGTGTTAGGTCGAAAGTCAGGATCTAGGCGAGTCAACCTATCCCGTCCGGGTTGCGAAACAAACTCCTCAATGCTCATGGCCGTGGGAGCTGAGGGTTGTGTACCCATTGGAGGAGACGGGTGTTGGGGATCCGGAAAGTTAGTCACGGGGATATGCGACTGACTCCCACTCATACCTCCCCTACTGGAAGTACCAGATCTAGTAGAGTGATGAAATCGCCCATAGTCCCTACGATTGCCAAAATGTTTACATACCGTTGAAATTTACTTACATATATAAATATAAATTCTGATATTAAATATATATATATGTAAATTTAAATCATAAATTTTAAATATAAATTTACAGATATTTTAATCTACATTACGGATTTAGGGATTTTCAGTTTTTGAGAATTTTTGATTTCGAAATTTTGAGATTTTCGAATTATGGGATTTATGGGAATTGGGGACTTAGCGATTTTAGGATATTGATATTTTGAGAAGTAGGGATTTTGGAATTTAGGGATTAATTTATGGAATTTCGGGTTTCATAAATTAAGGTTTTAGGGAGTTAGGGATTGTGGGAAATTGGGATTTCTCTAAATAGGTATTTAGGGATATTTGGATTATGGATTTTCAGATATGGAGATTTAGGGATTTACAGATTTATGAATTTTTTGGAATTTCAGATTTGGTAATTTAAAGTTTTAGATATTTACAATTTTTCGGTAATTTGGGATTTTGTAATTTAAACAAATTAAAAAATTAGTAAAATTTCAACAATTTAGAATTTTATAATTTATTTATATTATAAATATTTATAATTCCCTAAAAATAACAAATACATATTAAAATGTAAATAAATTTTATAAACCCGAAAATTCTCTAAATCACAAAATTTACAAAATTCAAAATTTTTCATACATTCTAAACCCGCACATTTCTACATTTCCATTATCCTAAATCATTTAATCCCTTAATTTTTAACATCCTAAATCTAACAAATTCTACAAATACATCTCATAATTCATAATTTACATTAGATTTATGATTTGTTGATAAAGATTGAGATTGTGGATGAATTTGGTGTTGTTGACGCGTTTCCGGCTTGAATCAATCATTTTCCGGCGATTTTTGCGATTTTTTTTCCGTCGTTCGTTCTGTCTCCGCGAAGAAGAAGAGTCTGGTTTTATTACAGGTTTCCGACGGATGTCCGACGGATTTTCCCGCTTCTTCGATGAGATCGAGGTTCTCTAGGCGGCAGAAATTAGGGTTCCCGTCGGAATTCAGTCGTAAATACCGACGGATTCCAACGGATTTTAAATTTCTATTTATAAAAACGCGTAAATTTAATAACGATTTTTTATAATAAAAAAATTCAAAATCCGTCAGAAATCCGTCGGTAAAAACCGACAGAATTTTGACGGATCTTTAATTTTTTTAATAATTATGCGTAAATTTAATAAAGATTTTTTTATAAATAACAAAATTAAAATCCGTCGGATTTCCGACGGATTTTGATTTTTTTTTATTATAAAAAATCGTTATTAAAATTACCGACGGATTTCCGACGGATTTTATTTTTTAAAATTATGTAAAAATCTTTATTAAATTTAATAAACATTTATCAACTGAAATTAATTAAATGATAATAACATATAAAGATTGATCTCATTTCCCAAATAAATTTTCTTAACATTAGATACTTCAACATATTAAACATACAACGGTTACGGTATAAGGTCGTAATACACTTCTAAATTTTCAAACATAAGTCGTCGGGAAATCCACTCCAAACTTACCATTTGTTAGAACCAGAAACTTTTTTTTCCTTTTTGTTTCTTTGGCGAAGAATGTAAATATCCGTCGCACAATTCCCTTTTGATTGCATCGACATCTACATTTGGGGCTTTCTGGTCTTTGGGCAAATTCATAATCATAGTACTGATCCTTACATTCATTTGAAGTACTTCCACCGTAAGTATCTGACTTTTCAATCAATACCGATGGTACGTCTTCGAGAACACGCTTCTGGTCAGGCCATTCTGCCTACTTATCATATTTGGGACTCAAAACATTGGGAGGAGAGCATGAATCAGCTTTCCACGAGTATGTGGATATTTCTTTAGTATATTCGTCGCATTGAGATTGAGTTTCCCACGAGATTTTTGGAATGTGTGGGATGGTTGGCAAGCACTGGCTGTCCGGCACTATTGTTGATGAAGAATCTTCAATTTCGATTGGTGAGCACGTATCAAATTCCCACGAGTAAGTGGGTATCTCTTGAGTGAATTCGTCGCATTGAGTTTCGGTTTTCCACGAGTATTTTGGAACTTCCCACCAGTATTTTGGATTTTCGGGTACATTTGCCACGATTTTTGTTTATAGTCTTCATTAGGAGAGCTAGAAGACATTATTTGTGTTATTGATTGTGGCTTTTTAAAATTGTGTTATGAAGAAATGAAGAAATGTGGAAACTTATATAACGGATTTCCGTCGGAAATCCGTCAAAAACCTCCGAATTAACGGCCACCGCTAACGAAATGGTAACCACTCAAATTTGCCGACATCGAATTTTTGACGGAAATAGTTTCGTCGATATGAGCTGACCAATCCAACTTTTCCGACTTCGGAAAAATCGGATTTCCATTGGAAACCCGTCGGAAATCCGTCGAAAACCTCTGACATAACACCCCACCTATCCCATCGGCCACCGGTAACGAAATGGTAACCACTCAAACTTTGCCGACATCGAATTTCCGACGGAATTAGTTCCGTCGGTATGAGCTGACCAGTAAAACATTTACCGACATCGGAAAGTCGGATTTCCGTCGGAATGTCGTCGGGAAATTATGACAGCTTATTTTCGTCAGAAATCCGTCGGGATTTATTAAAATATATATTTAAAAAACGAAATTTAAATTGTTAGAGTACAACATTCATAAACAAACATTTATTCATAAATTATTAGTCTGAATCTCCTGATGAACCGTCACTAGGGATGGAGTCTGAATCATCGTCAAATTATTCACGTGTTTCATCTTCGTCCGAATGAACTAGATCATCGCCGATATGTGTGACATCAATGACAAGGTCAATGTTATCCATCTCCTCAACATGTGACATTTGTATACTTCTCGATACTTGTAGAGCATCATGTTCTGGAACTCCATATATTTTACCTCTCGGATTAATTGGAGTTACTGTGATCCAAGGATCTGTCCGATAGGAATCTCGAGGATATGGAATGTAGCAAACCTATTAATAAATAGTGGATATTGTTAATATACAGGAATAACAAAACCTAACGTATGAGTATGTAGGAAAACCTATTATTGTATTGATACCTGGTCTGCTTGAGACGCAAGGATAAATGGATCGTAATGCTGTAGTTTTCGGCTTGAATTTATCTAAATAACACCAAGAGGGTTAATTCGAACCCCACGACCGTTGGATGTGTCATACCAATCGCACATAAACACAATGCACCTCAAGTCCAACATTCTTGGATAGTCGATTTCCAAGATTTCTTTTAATTTGCCATAATACATGGTATCACCTGATTGCGCCGAAATACCATTGTCCGAAGTTGGCCTTTGACGTCCTTCCTCACAAATCCTGAACGAATATCCCCTACTGCAAAATCTGGGATACGAAGTAGCGGTGCTGCGTAAACCATGAGCCAACTCCACTAACCATGTCGGGAGGATTTGACCACTTGCTAAACCTTCGGAAACCTAAAAACAATATAAGTAAGAAATCAGTAACATATGAACGTGAAAACCTTAAAAAGTAAGAGTTTCGGGAATTTATATTAAACGTACATAAAATTTCAACTAGTTCGAGAATTCATCATCTTTTAAGACAGCAAGTTCAGAATCTATCTTATCAGCATGGTAAGTTTGTGCTAGGGACATGTAAATCCTGTAACATAATAATTGTTATTAGATGAAGACAAATAATTCCACAAATAAATGTATGCAAATGGTGTACCTTTCATACTCTCCAAGTTCGTCACAATTCATTAGGATATATGTATGCAAATGTGTGACCTCTTATGGTGATAGTATGCGTTTCTTCCCTTTTCCACTTACGCGACCAACTTGGGCAAACAACTCAGGTACAACCACGGGATACACTGCTTTTTCACCTCTATCATCATGTCGCGCCGGCCGTCTACCCTTAGTACGAAAATCTGAAGGAAAGTAATACTCGGCAAAGTGTGATACTTCTTCATTGAGACTTTGTGCGACAATAGATCCCTCAACCCTGCTCAAATTTTTAACCTTTTTCTTCAGGTGGAACATGTAACGCTCGAACGGATACATCCATCGGTATTGAACTAGGCCTCCTAATGCTGCTTCTCGTGGGAGGTGAATAGGAAGATGTTCCATAACATCAAAAAAAGACGGAGGAAATATCTTCTCAAGATTACAAAGGAGTACCGGGATGTTGGCCTCTAAATTACGGATCCTGTCGACTGTTAGTGTCCGTGAACATAAATCTCGAAAGAAAGCCCCAACTCCTAAAAACGAAAAGTAAACAAGTTAGTAAATATATAGTAACAATATTATATTAGTAAGAAAATGACGAGAATACGAAATATACCTCCAATTGCTTGATGGATGTCTTTTGGAAGAAGATAAGCAAATGCAAATGGAAGAAGACGCTACATCACAACATGACAATCATGACTCTTCATTCCAATAAACTTCCCTTCCGTCGAATCCACGCAATTACGCAGATTAGATGCGTAGCCGTCAGGAAATTTAACAATTTTATTTATCCATTCAAAAAAAACTTGTTTCTGACCCCCGTCTAACCGGTACGCAGGCATCGGCAATCTACCATTAGGCAATACATGAAGAGATGCCCTTGAAAAAATCAATGGCAAGTCTAATCTAGACTTCCAGTTGTCTTTTGTCTTTCCTGGTACATTTAAAATGGTGTTCATGATGTTGTCAAAGAAATTCTTTTCAACATGCATGACATCTAGATTATGCCGCAATAGATGATCTTTCCAATACGGCAAATCCCATAAAAATACTTTTCTTGTGCCAATTGTGATATTCCCCACAACCGTCGACGGGGTGATGGCCATTACCCCCACATTCCGGAGTTCGCTCTGCACCAAAATCTCGTAACTGTTCCAATATGCTACGACCATCTATCTCCGGAGGTGGACCATGAAACACTGAAAAATTCTTCCTGAAATGTCTTCTAGACCGACGATATGGATGATTTGCCGGCAAAAAACACCTATGGCAATCAAACCATGAAGTCTTCCTTCCGTGCTGCAATTGAAATGCTGAAGTATTGTCTTGGCAATAAGGACATGCCAATCTTCCATGCGTTGTCCATCCAGATAACATACCGTACGCCGGAAAATCGCTTATGGTCCACATAAGAACCGCATGCATGTTGAAATTCTGCTGGATTGAAACATCAAATGCCTCAACACCATGCTCCCACAACATCTGCAACTCATAGATCAATGGTTGGAGGAATATATCGAGTGACCGTCTTGGATGATCTGGCCCAGGAACTAGAACTGAGAGAAACAGGAACTCTCGCCGCATGCACATAGAAGGAGGCAAATTGTAAGGTGTTACGATGACCGGCCACAATGAATATTGAAACAACCAGAGATTTTTTTTTTTTTTTTTTTTTTAAACCTTGAAATAATATTCCCATAAATATTAAACCACACAATAATTCAACACAATAACAAAAGCGGAATAGATATAAATATAAACGAGACACTAGATCATCACCTCTTCACAGCCAGATTCCACGATCACACTTTGACTTTACCTGCATCACATGGTTATGAGAGATGCGTGAGTATTATCATAAATACCCAGTGGTACGATCATCCCATCTACTTGGCTAGATGCACGGGTATAGGGAACAATCAAAACACCACACAACACAATTAAGTAAAAAGTCAACACGAGAAGTCAACCTCGAAAAGTCAACGCAAAGTCAACCCCGAAAAATCAACGCAAAGTCAACCCCGAAAAGTCAACGTAAAGTCAACCACAAACCACGATACTTACGTTGATCTAAACACTAAAAACGCCCCAAACAAGCATTGATCGAACAACAAATCAACTCAATTCGCAATCAAACGCACCAAATAAACCCATCTACCCGCAAAGACCATGGTCACGTACTCACCTGATTCGAGATCGATTATCTCACCCACCACAGCTCAGAAACAGGATCGGAAAACTGTTCTAAAAACTAGACTGCGAGAGCTACAGAACAAAATGTAGATCGTCTACTGGGTCTCTCTGGTTCGACGGGAAAACAGCCCGCAAGTTCGACGATCAGAACTGAAATAGAAACGACCCATTGAACAAGAACACAAAGAATCCGATGAATGGATACTCCAAATTAGGATCGGAAAAGGTTCTAGAAACTAGACAGATAGAGCTTTCTAACCGTATATAAATCGATTTCTGGATCTTTATAGAACGATGGTAAATCAGCCTGTAAGTTCGGTAATCGAAACTGGAAACAACAAATCCAGTCTCAGAAAACAGAACCGACACACTGATTTTAAAAGAACGCAGAGAACAGATCATACCTTAGAATCAAGATCGAAAACCTGATCTGAAAACTAGACAGAGAGATCTTTTCAACCGTATATAGATCGTCCTCTGATTCCCAACGGTTCGATGGGAATCCTCCCTCGAATTGGACTGATCGCAGATCAAAACTGCAGAAACCTCCCAAAATAAAACGACCATAACTCCTCAAATACCCAACCGATTGACAAGAGGTTTTCTCCTAAATCAAGATCAAAGAGTGAAGAACTTACCCTGAAATTTTCACTCCGATCAAACTTGATCTTCACCGCCTTTTGCCTCCTCCAAAACCGACGGCACACACCCTCAAACTCCCAAGAACACTCAAGAACACTTGTTCTCACCCTCAAATCTCTCAATCCTCAAGAGAAATCTATCTGTTTTCTCCCCTAAAACTGAGCTCAATCATCCCACAAGCCTTTTATAGGCAAAAACTTCGGTTTAACCAAACCGAACCGAAATTAATTGCTTCCCCAAACCGAACCGTCGGTTTAAGTGCAACTTGTGTCAAACGACACCCGAACCAAAAATACATAATTGGTTCGCGGGTGTTACAAATATTTTCTTCCATGCTTTCCAAATGGGTTGAAACCATCAGTGGATAAGCCGAGGTATACATTCCGTCGTTCGTATGCAAAATCTGGATATACCGATTGAAAGTGTTTCCACGCTTCTGCATGCCATCTCATAGCCTTAGCTGTGCGTTCTAATTGATACAGCCTCTTCAACCTCTCTGTTAATGGTAAATACCACATCCGTTTGAAAGGAATCTTCACTCTGCCACTTGTGTCCTGGAACCGTGGTTTACGGCAAAATTTACATTTGTTTCTGTTCTCATCTTCTCTCCAGTATAGCATGCAGTTGTCGATGCACATATCTATTATCTGGTAGGACAAACCAAGACCGGCAACAAGTTTCTGGACCTCGTAGTATGATGCTGGAGAAAGATTATCCTCTGGCAAAACATCTTTCACAAATTCTGCGAATGCATCAACACATTCTTCGGACAAATTGTAATCAGTCTTCATGTTCATCATCCTACTAGCAGAAGATAACGGTGAAAGATCTTCCCTACAACCGATGTATAGTGGTTGTTTTGATGCGTCTAACATTTCAAAAAACCTTCGAGATTCTAAATTAGGTTCTTCAACCCTATCACCCTCATAACCACCGGACTGAAAATTCTCTCTAAACGCATCGTTAACCATCGCAACCGTACTTACCCCAACATCTACTTCCGCTGTACGTTCTCCTACGCTATCCGGAAAATAAGGTGCATTACTACTGGTACTACCATATTCATAATTGCTTTCTCCATGTAAAAACCAAACCTTATATTCCGGCCTAAATCCATATCTATATAAGTGATTCCAAACAGTATGAACCGCAACACTAATTCTGTTACAGCAATTAAAACATGGACATTTGATATCCTGACCTTTTTTGGCTGCATCTTGGTTTCTGGGTAAATTCATGAACTCGCATATACCTGCAGCGTATGCGGATGTTAATAAGTTCGAGCCCATATCCATCATTGGCTCGTCCATCCAAGACCGAAAATATGAACTCATCGCTAACAAATTTTTTTGATTTGTAAAATTGTGTTATGAATGAACGAAGAAATGAAGGAACTTATATAGAACGGATTTCCGTCGGAATTCCGTCGGAAATCCGTCACAAAACTCCAACATAACACCCCACCAATCCCATCGGCCACCGCTAACGAAATGGTAACCACTCAAATTTGCCGACATCGGAAAAATCGGATTTCCGTCGGGATTTCGTCGGAAAGTCGTCAGAATATTACGACAGTTTATTTCCGTCGGAAATTCGTCGGTACAAAACGACAGATTTCCGACGGATTAATTTTGGTCGCAATTGCGTCGGTAAACCGTCGGAAATTTTCGACGAAAATCTTGACCGTCGGAATAGTGGCTGTTTTCTTGTTGTGTATGTACTATCAAACAAATTATACTATCAAATTCCTTATGTTTCTAGAAAATTAATTTTTATAAAAAAAAAGTATAATGTTAAGAAGCTTTTAAAGAAAAATAAAACCAAAGTCATTAACTAAAAAAGTGAAAAATAATGTTTTGTTTTCCATTTACAATTGACATCGTCAAAATCTAGAGATTTTGATTTGTTTCGTCTCAATATTTTGAGTTTTATTTGCTTATCAGAAATTAAGTGGATTTTAATTTACAACTCAAATTTTGTTACATTTTTTTTTTTGAAAAAGATTCACAGATGCAAATGGTTGCACAATTAGAGGAATAAAAATGGTGAAATTATATATTCCTCTAGATTTTTACCATTTGAGTGGAACAAAATTTTGTAAAACTGAACATTTCTATAAATTATTACCATTTAGGTTGACAATTTTTAGAAAGTGTTTCAACTCATTCCACCGATAAAAGTTGAAAACATAACTCTACCTTTTCAACCTTGTGGAAACCATTTGCAACATACATGTACTTAATTAATCAATATCCACATAAAAGTTATCATTTCGCCATTTGGTTTTAATTAGACACCCAACTTAACCTTCGATCAAGCCAGTGCTAAACGAAAATATATAGCAATTTAGAAAATTGATTAAGTAAGCGATAAGAAATTTTATTAATTATATATATTGCAACTTTATTTTAGTTACATTACATATAGATAAATATCGCAGGCCCTTTCCTTCCTTGGTATTGTTACAATAACAATAACAATAACTAAAATAAATATGAACTCATGGCTTCCTTCTTCTGTTGTGAAATAAATTCATAGAATCAAATCATATGTTTGTTATGTGCACGGTTCATTGATCTGAATCCATCCTTTCCGACGAATTTAATTTTCCCGGCTGCATTAAATTGAACTCCGGCGTTGACTCCGGCTAATTCTCTTCGAGATTTTGCTCCTAAATAACCACCAAAGTATTTAGAAAAATTTTCGCAAATGGCTTCAAATCCTTTAATATCAGCACCACCATGAGAAAGGGAATTGAATTTTTGATCATTAGCTTCGTTTAGTTTTCTTCCATGATTTTTTCCTCCCATATAACCACCGTACTTGTCCGCAAAGGTCCTGAAAAACCGAGCGAAAGCATTTTTTACTCTATCATCTTCAAGTTTTCTTGCGTGGTGACCAACTATTTTCATCTTCTTCTCTTCAATATCGTAGACTATATCCATGAAAACATCGAGATACATCCTGAACTCAACCACAACGTTACTGATTTTTGCCGATTCGCGAAAGCTTAGCTTAGCATTGGCCTTGAAATCATGTTTGGCTGAGATACTTATGATCGTTTTTTGAATCTGGAGAAACGTTTTTGTCAAACCACTACAGCTTTTCCTTAGCTTCCTTCTAGAAGTTTTGTTATCGACTTGACCGATAACACTAGCTTGCGCTGCCAGAATAGCTTTGTCCATTAAGATGTATTTGGCCTTGGCAATACCCAAAACATCTACGATGGGATTCTCAAGTTTGTAGAGGCTCTCGAGGTACGCGACATAGCCTTTGCACATTGTGAACATTGCCTTAAACTCAGCGGTTTTCGGGGCAAACTTCTCTTTCCGGTTTAGTAAATGTGTGATTTTGGCGAAGGGTAAGGTCTCCAGTTCGTATACGGTTTTTGGCCATAAATGATGAACTTTCAGCGTGGGAGGGGCGTGGCCGGAAACGGAAAGGAACAATGAGCAGAGGCCGAGAGCAAAGGCTAAAGAGAACAACAGAGAGATCCTTGCCATGGTTGAATTGTTTATGGCAAGGGAAATGTTAGAAACAAATCCTAACAGGGAAAAGTAAAATAGGAAGGAAGTGCGTTTTTGATTTGAGATCTTGGAATGGTATATATACTTTGTTCTTAATTCTTATAAGCTAATTATAGGACAAACAAATGGTTAATTGAAATGAGAGAAAAAAAGAAAAGACAGAGAGAGATTCATGGAACACTGTTAATTTTTCCTTTTTAAGAATTTCAATGAATGATCATAAAAGAAAAATACAGAACTACGTTGTTGTCAGTTTCAAACAAATCGTTACCTAAATAAAGTTGTTACCTATGTTTTTCAGTTTTAGGGTTTTCGTTTCTTTAAATTTCGGATTTACTTCTTTAAATAGAAAGTCGATGTCTTTTTATTATCAAACAGTAACATCTTCGTCGATGCATTTCTTTAATTTAATTATATATATGCAAATGAAAGAATGAGATTACGTAGCCTTGCATTTTGTAGCTTTTCTAGTATATTAGGAGACGTTATAAAGGACGTACGTACTTTACATGTTATATCACTAATTTACATGTTATATCCCCAATTTGAACGGGTTTGTAGTCAAGATCCCAAACCTCTTCGTAGTAAAAAAAGAAGTAAAATGTATTAATTGAAAAGTGGGAAATACCGGAAAATCGAAACTAACAAAAAATCTTGAGAGATATCACGAGAAACTCTTAAGCGATTTGTTATATATTTGTAGTGCTAATTGAAACGATCATCCTTTTTACTAATTTTTTTTTCCTCCCAACGTACGGTATGTATATAGCTAAAAATGTGAGATGTAATTTAAATATGCATTTTTTTTTTTGTCACAAACTGCAAATTTTATAAAAAATGTTACTCTTCATACATGGAGACATTGTTTACTAGACTAACTAATGATAACTCTTACAATACTAAAAAAAGAGATGGAAAATAAAGAGATAGTTGAGGATAAGAAGGTTAAAAAAGCTTATTTCGAAGAACAAAATAATCTTAAAGTTCAATCGTGATTCCTTCTGAATTGATAAAAGAGATGGGCACTTATCGGTCGTATAATACATTCACTATCATGAGACCTAAAACTACAACAGCTAAATGAGTCTTTTTAAACACCAATGTCTTAGCAACAAAAACCGAGAAAACAGAGATGCGGCTAGCTGTCTTCTGATTTTGAAACAAAATCTACAACGATGAAAGGCAGTTTTCTCTGGCCTTAGGCAGAAGTGGAGTGAGGTCCCAAAAAAAGATAGCAAAAGGGCCTTGGGAAGAAAATTATACAATTTGAATCTGGAGTCTTCTACAATTAAACCATGTTTTATTCCCAATTTTAATATTGAGTCATAGATAATTAAATTTGCGATGAGTTATAGATCGATCTTGAAAATTCCCTAAGAGAGAAAAGTTCAACGTATTCTTCAAAAACTTAAGGTGTATTCGAAGTATGCAGGCTTGGTTCCTATGGTCAGAGCTTACGAGTCTGACATGAAGGCCAAAGCTGATAGCCTTTTCCAAATCGATCATGTCACAGAAAAAGTCTGTTCCAAAGCTATTGTAAAAGGAGCACGGAAACAGAGCAACAACATTACATAGAGCAAGATCGAAATGCGAAAGAGTTTTCTTCGAGTTTTTCACTTTCTTCTTATCTTCATCTTCTTGTACCTTCTTCCTCCTTCAATCGCTTTGTGTAAACCCAAACAAAATCAGCACTATGAAGTGAGTAATGTGTGTAATTAATAGTCTTTTTCTCTAGTGAAGTTTCGAAGGAGAAACTCCCATGAGATGTACCCTAAGGAAAAAGGAACTCAATAGCTTGGCAGTGTCATTTACTTTCGAATTAACCTTTAGAGAGATTAGGGTTCTTGTGGAAGTAATTAATCGGGAAACTCAACAGTTTTATTAATAGAGGGAAGAAAGATCGGTAAGTGTCCATATATCATACCGGAAAAAGTTATAAATATTTGCAAAAAAGATTTCTTTTTTATATTAGTTATAAATATTTGCAAAGATTACTATGCTTTTTTTTTATAATTCATATTACTAATTTACAATGCTTTAGAAAAGGAACAATATAAACATCTAAAAAAGGTTACGAAAAATTGATTCTCATACAAATATAAATACAGATACAAAGTACAGCATAAACTTTAAATTTACAAGAGATTCTCCACGCGTTGCGTAGATTTAAAATCTGACATGGAAAAATATGCAATATTTGTAATTTGTTGATTATTTGTATAATTAATATTACATAAATTTGGTATTAATCGTAAATAAATATGAATTAACATAAATTTATGTGAGTTACATATATTATGTGAGTTAATATATCTATTATGATTGAGACATATCTTTATATATATGATCATGGTATTAAATCAATACCAATAAATATGCAAAAACACATTTTAACATTGATAGGAGCAAGTAACAATTTTGCAGTAAATTAGTATTTAAAGACTGTAAGGAAAGGAAATATAAAAAAATCATTTTACTTGATTAGAGATTATGTAATTGTTGCCAATCAAGAAAAAATAAGAGTTAATTTTCTGTAAATATGCTACAAACAAAAATAATACCAATGAGATGTTGAGAGCCATGATAATTTATTTGGTTTTATTTTCAATGCAATGCGATGATCACAATGAGTGTGTAGGTTGTACCATTACTTTTTCTAACATAAACTGTTTTAATTACAAAATTCTTTTTCTCCAAAACATAAATAAAGGACATATTTTGTCAAAAACTATAAAATTAGAATTAGTGGTCAAAATTAATTATCAAATTAATAGGAATACGCATAAGTTAAAATTGAGAGTGACACGTGGCAGTCTCTCGGAATTTCGGTTTTGAAAAACTTTAAAATATTATATAAGACTAGATGAGTACCCGCGTATACGCGCGGAAGTTTGTCTATTTTTTTTCTCAAATTTTATGGTATGTTATAAAAACAAATAAAATTATTTGAGTATTTTTTTGTACTGTTATCTTCTTTTGTTTTAAAGATGAAATTTTCTTTTTGGAAATGTTGAAAGTAATCATAATTTGCTTCCCAATCAATAAAATGGCAATTGCAAAAATACCAGTTTTTTGTGTGTACATTTGCAAGAATGTCATGTAGGGTATCCATTTGCAAAAGTGCCACTAATTATAGATTTTTAAACCCTAAATCTTAAAATTATAAACCCTAAAAAGTGTTTTTACCCCTAAAACCCCTTAAACCCTCAAAACTAAACTCTAATACAATATAGTTAACCCAAATATAAATGATATAATAAATTTTCTTTTTGCAAAAATTTTGAAAATGTGACATTTTGAAAAATGGTACTTGAAAAGTGATATTTTTAAAAATTTCTCATAAATAAAATGGTAGAAAATGAGATTTAAACATGTAAATTCTATTGTCTTGGATGATTTAAAAAGAAAATTGGCTCATATAACACTCTTTTCTAGAGAAGCATTGTGTTTTTGGCATTTTGTGAAAAATGGTGCTATTTTGACTCTTTGTAATACTACTATTCATCACATTTTTACCCTCATCCACCCAATATATAAAAACTTATTCAAATACATCATATTGTCAAAGTTTTTTATATGATGCAGGATCATTTTGTACATTTACGTAGAACTTAGTTCATCGTTACATCCACATTCTCTTTGAGCCTACAAAGGGTTTTGTAGATCCTGCTTGAAACTGTTTCTTGGGTGATGGTACTTCATTAGTTAATTTGACGACTCTGTCACAAAATTTAACATCAAAGAGACATGTAGGATCATCTTTGTTGCCGAAGAAACGTACAGGTCATAGGCCTCTCTGCGCTGAATATGTCTCTGAGCTGAGGCTCATCAACTCCGCTGACTTCACCATTGAGCTTAAAACGAAGAAAAACGATGACTGATTCAGCTTCTCTGTATTTGTACTTGTTCAAGAAAACCAACTGGTTAATTAAAATAAGTTCAGAAATGAAAATAATTGGATCCAAATGCAGAAAATCTAGACAATTGCGAGGAATCCAATCTCAAATTCAAAATCCTTTTAAAACAAAATAAATAAACAAATTCAATAGAATTTGTTCTTTGGACGAAACATCCATGTTTATGTTTATGTCCCTTGGTCTCTAGGCTTGTAATAGAGCCTAGAGACCAACTTTTTAACTTAATGCCTTGGACAGTCAAAAAATTTCATAAAAGTTTATCTTCACCATATAGCACACACGTCGAGACTACTACTGCACACCTCTTATCCTTGTATGATACTATGAAACTGCTTCTCTTACCTAATGCAAAATAGAAATCAATAACATTAAATCAACGGCATCTAAATAACGCAACTATCAATTGTTCACAAGCATCTGAATAACACAACGACAAAGAAAATGCATTGAAAGTTGAAATAATAAGGAAATCATTGAATCTATATGAGTATGTGGAAGAGAATTATGAGAACTTTATAGGGAAAAATGAAACGGATACCAAATAAATGGTAATTAACTCCATTTCAATTGATTACAAATTTATGTGCTTTTAATATACCGCTGATAATTAGGGATGACAGATTCACCATGTTGTTTAAATAAAAAAACATGATTCACCATGTTGTTTAAATAAAAAATATACTTGCTTTAGCTTCACGTGATCATAACCCTTGCATCAAATTCCATTAAAAAACTACAATACAACCCACAACCAGAGAAACAAAACGGTTAGCTATTGTATCTTGAGAGATATCCCTGTAAAAATCATCAATTTACAAGATTTGAGAAAACATTTATCAGACAAATTCAATCATAAAGATCAAAGATTTAGAACACAAAACATTATCCCCATTAGCCCAAATTCACAATGGACCAAAGAAATAGCCCAAATTCACAATGGACCAAAGAAACAAATGTAGTTGAGAATTCCTAAACCTAAGAAGTCAGAAATTCCAATTTCATTTAAACCAAAGATACCGACCCAAAATAATATCAGAAAAGAAGAAATCATGAAAGACGAGATTTGTTCTCTCACCGCAGGGCGAATTTGCATAGGATCCTAAACTGTGTAATTTTTGTTGCCGGCGTTCCGTGAGGTGGCCCGTCGAACATTGAGGAGTTAGAACTCGAAGCCAGCAAAGAAAATCAATCCGCAAAACGCAAACCTTCTCCCGATTCTCAATGACCACCACATACCAGATTGTCTATGCTCACATACAGATGAATACGTCGGCCTTCGTGTTCAAGAAAGCCGATTTGGAAACGGGGAAGATCACGTTGTTGGTTAGCTCTACGAACAAATCAGAGGCAACTGAAGATCACGGGGCAGGTTATGAATTATGATCGTCTCTGGTTCGATAGTTTGAGCACCTTATAGCCGCTTGGAAGCTTCAAAATCATTGCTATGTTAGATATTGAGGAGAGGAGAGGAGTGGCCGATAAGGATCCATTTAGATATTTAGGAAATTAGGGTTTTAAGATGTCGAGAAGGAGAAGAAAGGAGAATCGTGGTTGTGGTGAAAATATGTCAGGCATAAGGCCACGTGGCAGCTCCTCAGAAGTTTTGGTAAAAAAAAACTTACTATATTTTATATATATAAGATAACTAATTGTTAGTGTCTTTGTGCTTAGTAATAATGGATTGTTAGAGCATGTTTATTCATAAACCCTTCATGGGTATCAAATGCATTTTTTAATATTAGTTTAATTAGTTTTTTAATCAATGAGAGTGATTAAGATTTTTGTAAGATTTGTAGGTTTATTCATAAACCCTTCAATGGGTATCAATAGAATAAAATAATAATAATTTTTTTTTTGAAAAAACATAAAATGAAAAATTCAAATAACTATATATAACTATACAAGATTTTTTTAAAAACACTAATTTATTATATTTCATAATATTTTAAGCGTATATTTTACAATCCGTAAAAATCTCTTTAACTCGGCTCTAGTAATGAGGTGTGCTAAATTTTTGCCAAATATGCGCAACCAAATCATTTTTCAATTGTTTATGCGTTCCGTCGTGGCGAATTCGAGCTCGAGTGGCCATCATATTGTGCACATTTGTAGGTGTCGATGTAGAATACGTGTAGTCCACTTGTGAAGTCCCGCTTTCTTCTCCTTGTGTAAATTCTTCCAAATTAAATTGACTGCATCGGTCTCGTTCGTCTTCTACTATCATATTGTGCAATATGATAGCTGCTCTCATTATCTTCCCTATTTTTTCTTTATCCCAAGTAAGCGACGGGTTTTTGACAATTGCAAATCGAGCTTGCAAGACTCCAAAAGCACGCTCGACATCTTTTCTGACAGCTTCTTGATAAGTAGCAAACAATGATGATTTCTCATCTTGTGGGTGAGAAATTGATTGGATGAAAGTTGTCCATTTTGGATATATACCATCCGTGAGATAGTAAGCCATATGGTATTGGTGACCATTGATAGAATAATTGACCTCTGGAGCTCGACCGGCTAATATATCATCAAATACCGGTGAGCGGTCTAGAACATTGATATCGTTCAAAGTACCAGGGGCTCCAAAAAATGCGTGCCAAATCCAGAGATCTTGTGAAGCAACAGCCTCTAAAACAATTGTTGGTTTTCCATGTCCACGTGAATACTGCCCTTTCCAAGCCGTGGGACAATTCTTCCACTCCCAGTGCATACAGTCAATGCTTCCAATCATCCCGGGAAATCCCCTCATCTCTCCAATAGCTAGTAGTCGTTGGAGGTCTTGTTCTGTAGGCCTTCTCAGGTACACATCTCCGAACAAATATATAATTCCATCGACAAAATGTTCTAAACATTGGTTCGCAGTGGTTGCACCGAGGCGGAGGTATTCATCAATCGCATCAGATGCAAGACCATACGCCATCATCCGAATTGCGGCTGTACATTTTTGTAGGCCAGTCAAGCCCAACCTTCCGGTAGCATCTACTCGCTGTTGAAAGTATGGTACCTCATTGGAGAGTCTTTGAACAATCTGCACGAACAATGGCTTGTTCATTCTAAAACGTCGGCGGAATTTATCATCGGGGTAAACTGGCTCGTCACTAAAATAATCATTCCATAATCTGATATGGCCATCCTCGCGTCGTCTTTCTATATGTAATCGTTTTTTTCTTTCTTTTTTGGCCGCTTGTTGTCGAGTGTAATCATCTACACAATCTTCATAAATCCTATCAATTTCTTGATCGAAAGTTTCCTCGCACATTTCATCATAATCGTCGACACTCATAGAAGTGTGAGGATGATTAGACATATTTTGATTGAAGAAATTTGAAAATTTGAAAGAAGATTTGGTTAAGAGAAGAAATTTTGGTAATTCGATGTTGAAAGAAATTTGTTATAAAGAGAGGATTTATTTTGGTCTCGGATGTATTTGAGTAAAGAGAGGATTTATTTTGTTGAGAGGATTTATTTTGGTCTCGGTTGTATTTTGAAAGAAATTTGGTAATAAAGAAGAGAAGGAGACAACTTGAGAGAACTAGAGAGTTTGATATTGTGCTAAAGAGAGAACTTGAGAGTTTATAAAGACAAGTTGAGAGTTTTACAAATTACATCCGTGACTACAATTGATTGACAGAGTTTTACAAAACCACATCCGTGACTACAAAAGTACAGAACACTAGTTCTTCCGTGTCACAAGAGCCGAGATTGATTAAGCTAAAAGTACAAGTACTTCTTGTGATACTTGTGACACTCCATCCGAAACCATCTTCTCATGAAACAAAAAACATCTTGTGATCCTACAGAACACTTCTTCTTCCTCCTGTTAAAAGAACCAACTACAATTATCAGAAGCAAATCCCCATTGAATCATCCCCATTGAATCATCCACTTTCACCTGCATCAAAAACAAGAATCAGAAGCAAATCCAAATTCATTAACACACAGATAAGCACACACAAAAACAGAAACAGAAACAGATGGAGAGTACAAAACAGAGTGAAAAGAACCATATAGATAATGAGAAGAACAGAATTATTACCACCTATGTCATTGCACATTTGAGTGATTAGCTTATCCTTAAGAATCAGTTCTGCCTCTGTCAATGGTTGGGTTTTGAGAATAAGACTATCAAGAATTTTCTCCCTTGATACCCTTCGCTTAACAGATAAATCATCATTCTTCATCGCTTGATACCCTTCTAGCACCTTTAGGGAACCTCCATCTGTTTCTTCACTCTTCCCCTTTCTTCTCTTTTTCTCTTTGGCCTTCGTCGCCTTAACACCTTGAGGTCTCTGCTCTGTTTCTTCCTCTTCAGGGCAGGCATTCTTGGAACTTTGGGAAAAGTTCAGATCATCAGTGACCTTGGCTTTGTTGTTGCTTGCAACACTTTTTTCAAACAGCTCCTTCCATTTCTGGTCATTCCGGAGGAGTCTCCAAGCATGTTCCAGATTGAATTTGGCCTGGTGATCCTGGTTGTAGATTTGGTAAGCCAGTTGTACCCAATCTTCTTCATTCTGGCCACTCCTCTTATTCCTTTTCGCATACTCAAAACATCCAGCAAATTTACTCACACTCTCATTCATTCTCTGCCATTTTTGCTTACAAGTGTTGGACTCTCTGATTGGCAGGTTGGGACCTTTATGAGTTGCAGCATGAAGTTCTGCAACTCGCTGCCAAAATGCCACTCCCTTCTGGTCAATACCAACAACAGCATCTTTCGATGTGTTTAACCAAGCACAAACTAGTGATTTCTCTTCAGAGACATCCCATCTAAATGGTGTTGATTTCTTGTTGCCTAAATTTGGTTGGTTTAAAGGAGACTGTGTTTGGAAACAGGGGCGTGAAGTGTTGCTCTCTTGTTGACTGTTCAAGAGATCAATGAAGTTTGGAGAGTCACTCAATGGAATGTTAAAGTCCATATTCATTGTAGTTTAAAAGAAAGAAGAAACAGAAAAACCCTAATCTGTTTGAAAAGAAAGAAGAAACAGATTGGTGAAGTTTAGTTTAAACAAAACCCATAGAGATATGGGTTTATTTAAACAAGTCAGTAAACCCTAATGACCAGTCTTGAATTCGGGTTTGGTTTAGAACATTTAAGACAGATTGGTGGAAGTTTAGGTTAGTTTTGTTACTTAGTTAAGTTTAGAAAATTTGGTTTGGATCCTTTAGTATTTTGTAAGCTTAGTTAAGTTTTAACATCTTAGTTCAATCACAATTTGAACCAGAAGAAGTCATTAAATAACCAAAGTTAAGTTTTTATCTCTTAACTAACAACCATCTAACACAAGTACAAGTCATTAAATATGAGCTAGACTAACACAAAGCACAAGTCATCAATGATACAAAACAACATTTTACTAACCTGGTAAAGCAATACAACCAATGAGACAGATTCATAGAAACTATGTACTAACCTGGTAAAGCAATAAAAGCATCAACACATCTCTGCTTTTCTTTGATGCATATCTCCAAGAGCTTTTAATTCTCCTACCTAAAACAAACGAAACAGATGAATTAAAACCATTTTTCTTCTCACAGATAAGTTTGACCAATGATCAAAAGCAAATATAATCTGAAAAGGCCAAACCAAAAACTCAAAGCTAATCTTATTAACTTATCAAAGAAGCAGAGATTCACATATCAACAACACTGCTTTGAATGACAGACGAAATGCTCTGGATTTGCTATGAAAAAGCACACACAAACATGTTCATTAACACACAGATAAGTTAGACCAATGATCTAACAAGTGTAATCAAAAGCAAATCCAAATACCAATGATCTAACAAGTGTAGTAAGAATCAAATCCAAATTCAGTAACACACAGATAAGCACACACAAACATGTTGATTAACACACAAACATGTTCTGGATTTCCAAAGGAAAAGAACACACAAACATCTTCATAAATAGACAGATTACGGCTTTGCAAATCAAAACCACACACAAACATATTCTAAGTGGAATATAGTCAAGCCTACAAACACAAACTGTTTACAAATCCACATCTCATATCAGTCCTAACTGAATCTACAAGGAAAATCGATAACTTATCTGTTCATGGCCAAACAGAGAGATCCAAACGGAGAGAAGTCGATATCGGCTCATGCAAAGCACGATTCTGAAGGCTATCTGCATCAAATCAGAAACCAATCATGGTCAGATCAAATCAGAAACTTATCTGTTCTAGGGTTCTTCTCTATCGCGATTGAGATTCTAGGGTTCTTCTATATCGCAATTTAATCAACCAAAAAGCCAAAAAAACGAAGAGATTAGAACAATACTTACAAATCGGTCGATTCCCCTTCCTAGGGTTCTTCTCTATCGCGATTGAGAGTCCCCTTTCGTTCGATTCCCCTTCACAGAGAGACAGAGATCCTCATAAGACCATCGATTCATGCAGAGATCGATCGGATTGAAGTTTTTTTCCGTCGTTTCCCCTTCACAGAGAGACAGAGAGAGAGAAGGCGAGAGAGACGGTCACGATGGTAGAGAATAGAAGAGAACAGAAGAGACAGAAGACGATTCACCATCAACGACGACAATTCCGACGACGATTCGCCGTCGAAATCGATCGGAATCGAGGAATCGCCTCGTTTTCGCACCAGAGAGAGAGAGAAGAGAGGAGAAGAAGAATGTTCGAAATCTGCATCAAAAAAATTCACCCGTGACAGATGTTTTTTTTTTTTAATCGCCGCCCACTAAAATGCCGACACGTGGCATATCAATACCCACGCGAAAATCTCACAAATCCGAGACGATCCACATTTTTTCAAACCCAACAACATTTCTTTATTAGTTTTTTGGGTATCGAAACCCACTAAAAAACATGAGTAAACATGCTCTTAGTATGTTCATAAGAATTAATATGGAAAGAGTATCCCCGTAGTGGATTTATTTGGCTTATATTATCATGAATCTTGGTCCGTATTTTGTTGAAAAATATTATGGAAATTTCGTTATAAAAACGAGTGCTACAAGATACCAGTAAGAAATTTACGATTACGTAAGTATCATAAAAATACCACTCATCAATTTTGGTCTCTTAGATTCATATGATTTAAGTTTCTAATTCCATTTTGGTGTTGCAAGATACCACTCATCAATTTTGGTGTCGTTTTTTTTTCTTTCTATATATTGCAATGGAATTAGAAACTATCTTTAGGATTCTTTTTTTCTTAAAGGAAATGAAATGGGGCGTCAAAATTAAGAGTAGGGTCCAAAGTCCAAACAGCCATTTGCATGGTTGATGGCAAAGTAATAACTACTTGGCCAATCTCTATGTGTGTGCCCTTACTTGCATTTATGCTATCAATTATAATATGTGTTTATTAAATTTCATCTCATAATTCTAAATTATTTTTTTTGTCCACAAAAATATTACAATTTTTTTCTTTTTTTATTCGCAAAGAAAATTAATATTTTCCTTTTATTATCTAAATTTATTGTTCGTCGAATAGTTTTAAAACATAAATAGTTCGATATTCGATTTATAAATGTAATTTTTTTTATAAAAATGTTAGTTTAAATATGATGGTGAGTCGATATGTTTTTGAGAAAATTACAAAAATGCCATTTTTTATATGCACATTTGCAAAAATACCACTTAGGAGTGTTCATTTGTAAAATGCCACTAATTATAGATTTTTAAACCCTATATCTCAAAATTCTAAACATTAAAAAATGTTTTGACCCATAAATCCCCCTAAACCCTCATAACTAAACCCTAATAGTTAACCCAAACATAAATAATATAAAGAAAAAATAATTTTGAAAAAGTGACATTTTTGTAAAGATTTCAAAAGTGTGACATTTTTATAAAGTGACACTTGAAAAGTGGCATTTTTTGAAATTTCTTTATTTTTTATGTAGGTCAGTTTTATGTTATGTAAATAGATATCTCCCACCTTATTTCAAGTTAATATCTAAATTATATTTTAACTACTAATGTAAATTGTGGTACTATCCTTTTAATTGTATTAAATTTGCTTTTCATTCTTTTCTATGAGGCAATGCAATAGTACAAAATCCATAAATAAATTCCCTATGAGGTAGTAGCCACATGGGACACAATCTAAGAGAGATTTTTCCTATAAATAAAAATCGATGAACATGTAGAACATGAGAGGTCGGACAAAGGAAGTTTGATGTAGAGAGAAGAAAAAGAAGCCAAGGAAAAACAATGTAGTAGGAGGAGATGACACGAAAAACAAAAAGGATAAATGGTATCTTCGGAAGGACAGAGTTTCAACTCCATTTTTCTGTGTATCGTTCTTTCATTTCTCTCTACCTTTCTCACAAACAACAGATGGTGTCAATGATCCACAAACATGAAGCCACACCGAACCCATTTTTACTTTCCAATACAACCTAGTATCGTATGGATGTCCGACTTGAGCGTTGATGATCTTTGAAAGGAAAATTGTTTCTCGTTCGAAAACCTTTCTAATTATGTCATTTGCGTATGTACAACAACACACCCATCCAATATGACGGGTCTTTCCCATAAACATATCTAGGTGATCGATACACATTTTCATTCTCATAAGACAAAATATTTCTCTCATGTGTTCTCGAAACTATTTTCTGAAAGCATTCGAGATCTATTGCATGAGATATATGATTCATGTATAAAATATTCAAAATCCACCCTAAAAAAGAAGTAGAAGACTTTTTTGTGTTCTTTGAAATTGGAATATGTATACAAGTTTTTATACATTTATTGAATTATCTTTTATTTAATATATATTAATAGTTTATTAAATATATTAAATTTTGTTAACCTTATCAAAAATTCAATAGTTAAATTATTTTTAAAAACTTCCTTTCGTGATGAGTCCACCACTTTGTGAATTATACTTCTTTTTTAAAACACCAACTTCCATTAACAAATATTCTTTTAAATAGTTTTTTTAACACTGTTCTTTTATTATTATTCTATTACAAATTATGAGAATTGTTATACCGACGATTCTACAACGGACAAACTTTTCATCTTGATCCATGTCAGACGATTATACTTTGTTCCATGCTGAAGATTTCATGTAAACTTGTCTCTATTAATCTACATCAATAATAATAAGAAAAAATTACTCAAATCCCATGAAACTATGCGAATATGACTAGAATACCATATATCTTTGAAAAATGACTCAAATATTTTCACACCCCTGGTTAATTACGCTAAATACCCTTAATTAATTTTTATTAATTGAGATTATTTTTAATTAAAAAATCAAAAATAAATCCACATCATTAAGAAATAACCGTGATCAAGAAAGAGTCACGTTTCAAAAGCAAAAACGTTTAAGTTCCACATCATTTAGAAATAACCGTGATTAGAAAAGAGTCAAGTTTCAAAAAAAGCAAAAACATTTAAGTTCTCTCTCAAAGGAAAAAAAGAACGCAAAAGAAAAACCGCAAACTTTCTCAACTGTTCATTCGAAATTGACATTGTTTCTTTCCTCGTGATCGTCTTCTCCACAATTTGAATCGACTTCCCTCGTAATCGTCTTCTCCACATTCGCCTATAATCTTCTTATCCGGTAGGTTGTTGCTAAGTTTTTTTTACTGCGACTGAGTTATTAATAGTGTTGTGGCTGAGTTAGGGTTTTTTTGCAGCTGAGTTATCAATTATATTGTGGGTGAATTAGGGTTTTAGCGGCTGAGTTATTAATTATGTTGTGGCTGAGTTATGAATTGTGGCTGAGTTAGGGTTTTTTGCGGCTGAGTTATAACTTATGTTGTGGCTGAGTTATGGTATAGAAAGACGAAACGTTGCGACACGGCTGAGTTAGTTTTCTATTGAGGCTGAGTTATAAATTATGTTGTGGCTGAGTTATGGTATATTACGGCTGAGTTATTTATTATGTTTTGGCTGAGTTAGTTTTCTATTGCGGCTGAGTTATTTAAATCTTTTGTCATCAGATGGAACATCAAGCAACTGAGATGGAACATCAAACACCTGATTACCCCAGAAGATCAATACGGTCTGCTAATCTACAAAATAGAGAGCTTAATCACAATTCCTATATGGGAGATTTTGGTTTGGTTAGAACACAATTAGGGCTTGACGTGTGGGAAGAACTGAAGAAGTTTCCTGTTGGAATAATTGCTAAGTTTGTTAATGGAAAATGTGTGTGGTCTGGTAGGACTGTACACTATCTACTATGTCGACAGCTGAAAGTAGAGAAGAAGGAGATTTGGAGTGTGGTTGGTGATCAACCTATCAGGTTTAGCTTACTCGAGTTTGGTGAGATCACTGGGTTAAACACAGATCCAGTGCCAATAGAAAGTAGCAATGAACCTGACCAATACAGAGAGTTTTGGGAGGAGTTGAATGTGCCGCTTGGGCTTGGACCCAAGCCTGATGAACTGAGGGCAGCAATAAGAGGTTGTAGGGCCTGGAGTTTTGAAAAGGGTAAATGGTTAGGGCTGTTAGTTCTTCAAGCCATGGGAATTTATGCCGGTCATCATAATTCTAGGATACCTTTTGAAACTGGAAAAGGAGTATTCGATGATGAAGCCATGATGACTTATCCATGGGGTCGGGCTGCATTTGAAGCTCTGGTTGGTAGTATTCAGTCGTTGAATCCAGTAGGAAAGACATACTCCATCAGCGGCCTGGTTTACGCTTTATTGGCTTGGGCGTATGAATCTGTTAGTTGCTTTCGTGAGCGTTTTAGCAGAATAATCCATGAGGAAGAAATTCCGCTTCTTCGATATGATGCAACGCGCACACGAGCAAGTTTTGACACTGTCCTCAAAAAGAAGATTCAAGACCATGGTCATGTAAGGTTTTAGGCTGATTTATTATTTATTTGATGGCTGAGTTATTTTGATGGCTGAGTTATTCTTTATTTTACGGCTGAGTTATGATTTTTTTATGGCTGAGTTATGATTTGTTTGTGTGATGGCTGAGTTATTTTTTATTTGATGGCTGAGTTATTCTTTATTTTACGGCTGAGTTATGATAATTTTGATGGCTGAGTTATGATTTGTTTGATGGCTGAGTTATGATTTGTTTGATGGCTGAGTTATGATTTGTTTGTGTGATGGCTGAGTTATTCTTTATTTGATGGCTGAGTTATGAGTTACTGTTGTAGGTGCGTGTGAGGCATATGGTTTTGAAGGAGTCTATAGAGGAGATGTTTCCTCAGTGGCCGGGTGAAGTCGATGACCCACATCTCAATAACCTGATAAGAGACCTACATTCTGGTAGGTATGTAAGAGGTGATTATTGGGATGTGCAGAGGAAGGAGCAGGAGAAGAAGAAAAAAACAAAGTTGGCTTTAGTTCCTTTTAACTCTGAGTCTGAGCGACCCAGAAAGAAGCAGAAGAAAGCTGTTGAGGAGGATGAAGCTGCTGATGTAGCGAAGAAGGAGGATGCAAAGGGAACGGGTGCTAGCGAGGATGCGGCGGCTATGAATACCGTAATCGCTACGCTGGAAAAAATTGCCACTAAATTTGATAGATATGACTCTATTTTTTAGAGGGTTTGCTCGCAGTTTTCCGGCTACGATTCCAAATTTGTCGAGTTAACCCGAAAAATGGAAGATATGGAGAAGAATTTTGCTGATGAGTCAAAGATGCAGTGGATGAGCGTCTGAAAGTTTTGGGTTTATCCGAAAGTGCCCAAAACTATGTTCCCAGTCCAAAAACGCGACCAGGGCAAAATTCATATAATAGTCGAACGGTACCTAATACGGTATCTGAGACCCCTGACAATGTTGCGTAGGCTAAAAAGACATCGCCTGAGGAGCTTGCTAAGGCCGAAAGCCGAACTCCGCAGCAGTATTTTCCAAAACAGAAGGAGGTTGCTAAGACCAAAGAGGAAGCTGTGGGGTCGAAATTGAAGGCGAAAGAACAAATTTGTAAGGGTACTCCTGAGGCGAAAAAGAATTTGTTTGGTAGTGAACTTGATTTCGTTACTGTTTCGCCTGCTAAGCAAAAATTACGACGCGGAACCAGGAGGCACCCAACAGAAAAAGAAAACGAGGAATTTTTGAAAAAGAAGGCTGAGGATGCTGCTATGAAGAAATCTGATGCTGCTGCTAAAAGGAAGGAGATCGCTCTTAAGAAGAAGGAAGAGAAGGCAGCGGCTGAGTTAAAGAAGAAGGAAGAGAAGGCAGCGGCTGAGTTAAAGAAGAAAGAAGCGGCTGCGAAGAAGAGTCATGAGGGTGTAATAAGAATACAATTACCGGCTGTGAAGACGAAGGGGAAGGGGAAGATGGAAGGTCCAACTGATGTTGAGGATGTGACCGATGAAGTTCTCGCAAAAGAAAACCAACTGTTACCGGAGTCTGAGGAGGAAAAAGATGAAAGGCTTCGGTTAGCGAGAATTAAGGAGTATCGGTCGAGGGTTCAATTAGCTACAACTGGGTTAGCAGGGAAGCAAAATCCTCCTTCAGCAATTTTTCCTTCTGTTGGAGACAATGGGACGACGTGCATGAGGAAGGGTTTTGAACCTTCATCAGCGATCTATGATCCTCTCACACCTGTTGACCCGGCTAATCTGGAGAAACTTAAGCAACATCTGAAGCCATTCGAGTATAGACTTTTACACCTTTTTTATTTTATACAGCTATTAGCAATATTTGCCTAAACTGACTTGTGTTTGATTGTTAGGGCCATTGCACTGACCGATCTTAATAACGAGGAAGTGAGTTTCTATAGAATTCTCATGACTGAAAGAAAGCATTGGCCAAATCTACAGTATGGATGGTTGTTTGATACTGTAAGTATAATTTACGGCTGAGTTTTGATTATTTATGACTGAGTTGTTAGTTATTTGATGGCTGAGTTATGGTTATTTATGGCTGAGTTATTTGTTATTTAATGGCTGAGTTATGGTTATTTATGGCTGAGTTATTTGTTATTTGATGGCTGAGTTATCGTTGTTTGATGGCTGAGTTATTGTTGTTTGATGGCTGAGTTATTGTTGTTTGATGGCTGAGTTATGGCTGTTTGATGGCTGAGTTATGGCTGTTTGATGGCTGAGTTATCATTGTTTGATGGCTGAGTTATTAGTTATTTGGTGGCTGGGTTATGGTTATTTATGGCTGAGTTATGATAATTCGATGGCTGACTTAATCTTCTGTGTACAGCATGTTGCTTCGTATATGAGAGTCCTCACCAAAAGGTCCATGCAAGATCCCAACCCAT
Source organism: Arabis hirsuta (assembly GCA_964056655.1). Taxonomy (NCBI): domain Eukaryota; kingdom Viridiplantae; phylum Streptophyta; class Magnoliopsida; order Brassicales; family Brassicaceae; genus Arabis; species Arabis hirsuta. Next base: position 21,967,524 of record OZ053313.1, on the reverse strand, counting down.
TTTGGTCCAAGCGCATAGCCTTTGTGGACACGTGGTTCCTAGGATTATGGGTTCGGGATTTCGAGCAATTCAAGATGAATCCAAAGATGTACAAATTCAAGGACTCAGGTTATGAGAATCTCATATATGGTAAGGTGGCGTTTCACGTGGATCTTCTGAAGGAGAAGATCGATGCCTACGATCCCATCATTGGACAGGTAACTCCTAAAAGTGAACAGAAAATGCTATAAGCATTTAGGCTGCTGTTGCAAATGATCTCTGCAATGATCAATGCTGTCATTCCTGGAAGAAAAACCGTTTGCCGAAAACAATTTGCGTTCAGACGGAAAAGCGGCAAAAACATTCCCCAAAACACCCAAGTTGGCGACTGTGGCGTGTATTCAGCGAAGTTTATCGAGTGTCTAACGCTTGGTGTAACTTTTGATGGGATATGCAAGGGATATGATATGCTGGCGCAGTTTAGCTGATTTAGCCCTTATGAACCTTCTATTTGTATGTTCAATTGTATGTTTTTAGGGTATATAACTCAGCCGTAAATTGTATGTTTTTAGTGCATATAACTCAGCCGTTTTGTTTTGATAACTCAGCCATTTCATTTAGATAACTCAGCCATACCCTAAACCCTAAAATCGAAAATGAAATTTAAGACTTACAAAATTATAATTAAGATCAATTTATTAATATAAAATGAATATAAATCATCTGAATGTGAAAACTTTCTTTCTTCAATTTACAAGTCGAGACTCTAACTTGATCTTGAGATATAAATTGTCTTACAAGTACTTAAAATTTTACCTATAGTTAAGACCCAAAATAATATACAATAAACCATATAGAATTTTTTTCAATTGAATGTGTATAATTTGTTTCATTTGAGACTCTAAATCATATATTTTCTAAATGCTAAACCCTAAAACCCAAACCATGATCCCTAAACCCTAAACCCTATATCCATAACTCAGCCGTGAAGTTCCTATAACTCAGCCGTCAAATGTAAATTTGGGCGGGAAATTTGCGACGTTTCGTCTTCCTATCTCTCCCTCTTACGACGTTTCGGCTTCCTATCTCTCTCTCTATATATATAGCCCACATTGTCTCTCCCATCACTTTTTTATAGAAAAAACCTAAGAAAAAAAACCTAATCTCATAAAAACATACATCATGTCGATTGTCCCTAATATGACATCCCAGTTCGAGAGCATGATCAATGCCATACACAACATGCAAGATCGGGATAACCTCCCTCTTCTAAACCCTGGTGCGGGTGTCTGGTGTGACCAAACTACTGTTACGTGGTTTAAGTTTTTACACGATATCTCGCAGGCGATCCCGGATATTATTCGAGAGGGATGGGTTAAGCCGTGGCCGACTTACCACTTCATTCCCGATGATGTTAAGGGACGGTGGTTTCTTAAACTAACTGTAAGCATAATTTAACTTTCATATTAGATTTAACTTTTTGTTTCTTAAACACTAATACTTTTTGTTTTTTTTATAGCGAAAATACAGATGGAATCCGAGGCATAATTTGACGGTTTGGACACAGTTTAATCTGCTGGCTAGAACGATATTTCGAACTCAAATGCGGACGTTTAAGAGGATATGGCATCATGGCGGCGAGAAGCCTGATTGGATTACAAATAGAGTTTGGCTTGCTCTCGTCGAAATGTTTGATGAGTTTGGCCCAGATAATTTTGAGTTTGAACAATGTAATTTTAAATAAATGTTTGAACCCTAAATATTTTGTATAAATTTTGAGTTTATTTATCTAAATGAATCAGCCGTTTACTACAATTTTTGTTTTTGCTTACAACAATTTATACAAGTTTTTATATAACTCAGCCGTCAAGTATAATAACTCAGCCTTACTAAAAATAACTCAGCCGTCAAGTATAATAACTCAGCCTTACTACACATAACTCAGCCTCATTAAACATGACTCAACCGTCAAATTTAATAACTCACCCTCATTAAACATAACTCAGCCGTCAAGTATATTATAACTCAGCCGTGTCGCGACGTTTAGTATTTCTATACCATAACTCAGCCGTGTCGCGTCGTTTCGTATTTCTATTTTCACCCGGTTTATTAATTGAAATTATAATTTTTCCCGCCCTATTTTGGGCGGGAAAATCAAACAAAAATCCATAACTCAGCCGTGCCGCGACGTTTCGTCTTACCAAAATCCATAACTCAGTCGTGTCGCAACATTTCGTGTTTCTATTTTGGGAAAAATCAAACCAAAATCCATTCAACTAAAGCCATATTGTAAACAAAATTCATAACTCAGCCGTAATACAACCAACAATTTATATTGGACAAGTTCTTGCATTATGTCCAACCTGTTTACAACGAGAACATGTATGTTCTTTCCTAGGACGTTTATTCTCAAGTGCAACTTCTAGAGCAGATTTCATCCTACCTTTCTTAAGTCTTCCTCGTGGTTGACGAACAACAGGGGGAAAGCACGGTTGGTTAGCCACGTTATCTGGAACTTGGAGCGCTGAATCTACCGGCATGATCGACTGAGCATATGCGTTTACCAAATAATTATTTTGATAGTAAGGACTGCACAGGGATATCCGACATTTACCCCTGTTCTCGGCAGCTGCGATTGCATGCACGCATGGTAATTTCTCCCCTTCGAAACGCCAGCATGTGCATGTTTTTCCGTCCAAATTCACAACATGCGAAGAAACCCCAGAAGGTCCATATATAACTTCAGTGTGATATTCATCAATCCTTCGTGCCGTCATAAGTCTAGCGGCAGTAACACGACCCTATTATAAATACAGAATAAAAAATGTCAAAATAGAATAAAAAAGTAACGGCTGACTTATCAAATGTTACGACAGACTTATCAAATGCTTTGGCTGACTTATGAAATGTTACGGCTGACTTATCAAATGTTACGGCTAACTTATCAAATGTTACGACAGACTTATCAGATGTTACGGCTGACTTATCAAATGTTACGGCTGACTTATCAAATGTTACGGCTGACTTACATGTAGTAGTTTCTCGACACCATGCGAAAGCGTGGTTAGCTGCGATATAGCATCCTCTCTCCGTTCAACAAACCATCTGGTCATCATAACCCGTATCGATTCTAATAGTCGAACAATGTTAAGACTTCTAGCATTTGACAGTGCATGGTTCATTGATTCCGCTATGTTCGTAGTCATCAAATTATACATTTCGCCCGGGAAATGAACACGCGCCCACAGGTTGACACCAGCTCTTTCAAGGTAGCCATGGAGTTCAGGATTAATAGCTTGAATCTCCTCGTATATCGCAGTAAAATCAGGCATCCTAAAACATCTTGCCGCTTGCTTCACCAGACGAAAAACATCTTTTCCTCTGAACTGTCCCAAAATGTTCTCATATAAATGATAAGTGCAAATTCCCCGAGAAGCCAACGGATACACATTCCCAATTGCTTTCCCTATCGAGTTTTGCCTATCCGAGATTATCGCAAGACCCTCATCGTCAGGAATCACAAGTTTTAGTTGCGTAAAAAACCAGTGCCACGAATCATCATTTTCAGTGTCAACCACACCGAAGGCAATTGGGAAAATCTGAAAGTTACCATACTGAGCTAGTGCTGTGAGAAGCGTTCCTTTGTATTTACCATTAAGAAACGTACCGTCGACAACGACAACTTTGCGCATGAAAGGAAACCCATTTACGCTCGCACCAAATGCAAGGAACATATACATGAATCTTCCAAACTCATCGATTTGAAGACGCATAATTGTACCCGGATTTGCCCTTCTTATCTTGTATAAGTAAGAAGGCAAGTCTTCAAACCCACTCTCAGGAGTTCCCATCTCGAGTTCCCTTGCAAATCTTAGCGTTCTATGTGATTTCCAATAATCCATTTGACCACATGGAAAATAATACAAATAAGTCAGCCGCATCGTAAAAATAAGTCAGCCCAAACGTAGTAGTAACTCAGCCGTTAAGTTAATATAACTCAGCCGTTGAGTTTATATAACTCAGCCGTTAAGTTCATATAACTCAGCCGTTGAGTTTATATAACTCAGCCGACTCGTTTATATAACTCAGCCATTGAGTCAGCCGCAACGTACTAATAATTACCTTTACACCAAATTGCTTTTTGATAGATATTCCGACACTCGTAGGTCGAACTGACGGACCAACGTCGCCGAGAAAGTCCTTGTACAACTCTCCTAAAATAGCCGCTGTTGCTTTTCGAGATCGACTAGAATGCTCAGTTATAGAACATGTATGATCCAAATCGTATATACGAACATAAAATGCCGGGGATCCCCTAGTGTAGTAGCATGAACTCTCCAGAGACATCCACCAACCCAACACTTAACAACGAGTGTATCCGAATCGGATACGTGTACATCAAAATCAAATCGATCCTTCACCGTAAGAAGTTTTAGTCGTTTCTCCAAATCGGTTTTACTCTCAAATCGTTGCCCTACCGAGAGGTTTAGGGAAGACAAATCTAACCTTGGAACCTCCGGATTTCCTTTAGATCCGATCGTCGACAAGTTATTAGGTCTCTTCTTAGGAAGTAGTGTCGGTGAATCTTCATCTTGTGTTGGAGACTCACCGAATAAACTAAAGTTATCACCATCAGATGACTCACCATCCGAGTCATTGAACATATCAAATCGGCTATCAAATTCATCATCTTCATTTTCTTCGACTACTTCATTTTCTTCGCCTTCTTCATCTTCTTCATCTTCTTCTTCTACTTCATCCTCCAAGTTGAAACCATCATAACTCCCACAGTAATCTTCGTATCTAGATTCAACTTCTGAGCTATAACTGAATAACTTTTTATTCTTCTCTCTCGCTCCGTCATTCCGACTAATTTCATTCTCCGTAATCTCTACACAAAGACGTAAGTGTTCAATTTTTCTGAGGCTTAAAAAAACTTGCAACTGTCGAGTATTTGAGAGGTAAACTGGTGGAGTATCGTGCACCATTGTTTTCAAAGCTTTATCCGAGAACATGTAGCTCAGCTGAATCTGATGGCTCGACTCCTTCAATCCGTAATCATCGAGTACTATCTTCGCAAGTTCGTCTACTGTTGTTTTCTCATTTATATGCACAACTCTACATCCTCTACCGTCGGTGTTGAATACATATCTGTGTTTCTTAACCCAGTTACCGGAAACAATAATTACCGGATCCATAAGATCTCTGATGAATGAAAAAGCTAGATGAAGAATAGTAAGAAGAAGGCGAAGGTCGTAGATGAAGAACCCTAATTTGACTGTCGTAACATTAATAATGACATGGAAAATAAGAGCTGATGACATGGAAAATCGGAGCAGATGACATGGAATATCGGTAAGTCAGCCGCCAAACGAACACATAACTCAGCCATTAATAAATCAGCCATCAAGTATAGTGTAAGTCCGCCGCGACGTGAATAGTATTTCAGTAATTAATCTTTCGCTAATAAATCAGCCGTAATAAGGCTATAAAATATTAAGTCAGCCGTATCATCAAATAAATCAGCCGTCAAATGAATGCTATTCTAGTAATTAACCTTCCGCTGGGAAGTCAGCCGTAATAAGGCTGAGTTATTGTTAAGCCAGCCAATTACGGCTGATTTACGTAACAGCCGTAACTGCTTCCCAACCGGAGAACATATCTCAGCCGTAACTTGTATTCGTAAGTCAGCCGATCTCTCATAAGTCAGCCAGATTTCTGTAAATCAGCCGTCACTAACGGCTGATTTATGTTCGTAAGTCAGCCGTTACCTCATAAATCAGCCTGCCGTTGTATAACTCAGCCGTAACTTGTGTTCATAAGTCAGCCAGATTTCTGTAAGTCAGCCGTCACTAACGGCTGATTTATGTTCGTAAGTCAGCCGATCTCTCATAAGTCTGCCGCGTTTAATAACTCAGCCACAACTAACCATAACTCAGCCGCAACGTAACCATAACTCAGCCGTATCCATTTACGGCTTAGTTCATTAGTACACGTCAGCGATTTCCTACGTGGTTGCTTACGTGGCTATGGCATTCTTGTAATTACATTTTTTGTCACAACGTAACAAAAGGGCACGCTGGGTATTTAAAAAATGTCAGTAATAAAAAAAAATTTTATATGGTTCTAGTAATATTTCCTAATTTCCATGGGATTTGAGCTAAACGCCCTAATAATAAATCGCATTATCTAGTGTTCGAACCCTATACCATTTAGTGTAAAAGTAGTAGTGAACCCTTGGCCAAACCATTAGGTCAAAGCGATTTCCACAAAATTAGTGCTATAGTCTATAGTCTATAGATAGATGGCTTTAATTCTATTGAGATTTCACTAAAATTAACCATTGCACAAAGTTAGTGCTATAGTCTATAGATCAATGGCTTTAATTCTATTTAGATTTCACTAAAATTTTAAAATATTATTAAGTATCTACATATTTCTTTTGAGCCAACGCCAAATCTATTTTCAAATAATACAGTAGTAGAAAAAGAGAATTCAAAAAAAAAGATATGAGATATTTCCTAATATTTTTATTGTTGACATCAACTATATTCCCTAATTTAACTTAAGTAATAAAAAAAATTAATTTAACCAAAAAAAACAAGTTTTAACTTATATCCTATGATCAGAAGCAAGAGTCAGTGCCGAAAATAAAATAAGATCTTCACAAATAAAAATTAAATTTCTTTTTCAATGCACAAATTTTCCTTAAGATAGAGAGAAAGAAAGATATAGAGTGGGACCAGACAACGCAGAAGAAGAAGATGATAATCATGGAGATTACTTTGTGTCCGCTTTTCTAAATTACTGCCCCTCAACTTTCTTTCTCGTTCAAAATTTTCTCAGAAAATTCATTCTTACAAATCGTCTCTGTTTTTTTTTTTCGGATTGTCCAAATCAAAAACTGCAGAATCTCAAAAAACAACTTGTTACGATCTGTCGGTTTCTCAGGAAAAATATATCAAAAGAAAAATAAAAAAACTCTGCTTTCTCTTTCTATCGTCTTTTTCTAGATCGCATTTTTATAAAAACTGTCACTTTTTTTTGTTTGTTTTCACACATCTCGCCAAAATTTATGACATCTCATCGAATTTAGCAAACCCTTTGTCTTCAAATTCAATCTCTACGTCAACCTCGGTCCTAAAAATCAAACCTTTATTATTCCTCCTTTTTCTCTGTTTTTCGATTTGATTGATTTAATGGGTTGTGCAAGCTCTAAGCGTCGAAACCGTTGCCGGAATTGTCAAGGAGGATTATCTCCGGTAGTTGTACCACGAAGCTATTCAATGCACGTTCATCATCCGGCGCAACATACCGGAGATAGTTATCACACGGTGGCTCTTACTTCCTCAACCATCGGATCTTTTGACTTATCTGATTCTTCTTTCAGGCATATTCACAAACACTTGGAAGACTCTACCCATAAACGACTCTTCTCCGACGAGATGGGTGAGAAGAAGCTTGTCTCCGGTAATGGGTTTCAACACAAGGATCTCGACAAAGGGAATTTGCAGGCTAAGCTTATTGAAGCTAAGGTTTGGTCAAGTATGATGAACGAGAAAATCCCTAAGATTGTGCCTAAAACTCCGATCTTGACGCCTCCTGGAGAGCCAGAGACGATCAATACATGGGAGTTAATGGAAGGTCTTGAAGATGTTATAAGTCCTTTACGATCACCGAATCATTTGAGAAGCTTCTCGTTTGATGTTGTTCGTGTCCAACCTTGTAATGATGATGATGATGATGATGATTTTACTGCTCGGTTTGATCGTCCCAAATCAAGGTTTCATGAGAATAACAATGAGAATGTGAAGTTGAATAGCAGAGTTAATGATTTGGAACCTCCTGAGATCGTTTCGACATTCAGGAAATCGATTCATCCTTTTCGTATCCGGACTCCCGATATGAATACGAATCCGCAATTCGGGTCATCAGATGAAGAATCAAACTGCAAAAGTAAGTCTTTGAGAAGAGAAAAAGTGATACTATACTTCACAAGTCTTAGAGGTATAAGGAAGACATATGAAGACAGTTGCAATGTCCGGATAATACTAAAAAGCTTAGGAGTTCGCCTCGATGAGCGCGATGTGTCGATGCATTCGGGTTTTAGAGATGAGATGAAGAAGCTATTGAGGGATGAATTCAAAAATGGTGTTGGAATAACCCTACCTAGAGTTTTCTTGGGGAACAAGTATCTTGGCGGAGTCGATGAGGTAAAGAAGTTGAATGAAAATGGGACACTCGAAAAGCTTATCGAAGGCTGCGAAAAGGTCGAAGATGGCTTAACAGGTTGTGGGATTGAATGTGAAGCTTGTGGAGATATTCGGTTTGTGCCGTGTGAGACATGTTCAGGTAGCTGCAAAATTTACTATGAAGGTGAAGAAGAAGAAACAGAGTATGGATTTCAAAGATGTCCAGATTGTAATGAGAATGGATTGATCAGATGTCCTGTTTGTTGTGAGTAAGTCTTTCAATATACAAAATCAATTTCCTTTTTGGGGTTATTAAATTTTCATTTTGTGAGGGATTTTGGTGTTGTACAGTGAGGTTCTGATTTATAGTGAGGTTCTGATCTATAGTGAACTTCACAATATTTTTAACCTAAAAGCTTCACTAAGTGAAGTGAGACTTTAGGTTAAAAATAAAATGTATAAAATTTTGAGAAATATTGGGGACCAAAGCAAAGCCAAAACAGAAAAAGTACTTCTTCCCTTTGATGAAATTGATGTTTTATATTTCATACTAATTAAGAACAAGAGTTGAATAATAAATACTTGAATTAGTTTTATTATTCAAGAGCGACCTCATTTTTTTAGCAACCTTAGCAAAGGAAACAAATTAAACTAAATCGAGCAAGATTTAAATGAAAAAAATGACTAGAGTTTATGATTAGTTTTTTGATTATATTACAAGAAAAAGGGTAAGTAGAGACTGTAGAGTAGGTGGAGAGGAGAAATCAGCTGATAAAATCTGACCTCAGAAAAAGGTATTTTGTGAATCAAACAAATCACTAGAAATTGAACAAAAGTCTACATCACTTTTCTCTTTAAGCATGTTCCATCAATGATCGTTTAACTAATTAATGTTAAGCAAATAAAGCAATCAATCGAGTTGTTCAAACATCTATGGATCATTGTTTTAAAAGCTTACTGCTTAGTGCTTCCAGTTTATTTACCAAATAATCTAGCGGAATGTCATAAGATAACGTTAACGTTGATTCGAAGAATACTAATAGCTTAGTTTCTTCGCTTTATGCTTTTTTTTTTTCTTTCTCTTACGATATTATTAAAAGGTGGTATTTTAAATTTAAAAAACCTTTGGTGTCATAAACGCATTTCTTTATTGACTATACAAATACATTATTTGTATCTATAAACCAATAAAGTATTAAAGTTGCCAACATATGGTAAAACTTATATTCCAACCACGTACATTTTTTGCTAGCAAATCGATTAATTTATTCTTGCTACGCAAACGGTGAACAAGAGCAAATTTAGGAAATGATTTTCGTAGTTCTGCCAACTCACTCAGTTCTGGTTGAAAACCCGACTAGTCTTGTGAAGTAGCTACCATAAGAAAAATCTCTTTAGAATCTGTCACAGATAATGAACGAAATCATTTATTTTGTTTCCGAGGCTAGTAATAGCCCATAACAAACCAAGGAGCTCCGTGTGCAGAGGCAATAGCCTCCTGTGAGTTCCTTGAAATCCTAAGAGGTCTATGGTGTCGTCCTGGAGTTCCAATACCCATCTTACCCCACACGAGCTCTCCTCCCCTTTCCAAGATCCATCGATAAAGCATATAAAGGGGGTTTTATTCGCTTATAGGACGTCCTCAGATGTCCAGTTAGGACTCTTTTTCAATTTGGCTATTGATGTAATTATGATGTAAGATGCCACTTGGCTATTGGGCTCTTAGGTTGTGTAAATTTGTTTCTCATGCTTTTAAATTGTAAACATTTATTTATTATAAACAGTCAGTTTTTTATAAAGCATAATAATTTATGGTCAAGTAATTAAGAGATTTAATTTTTTTGTTAACACATGCAAAATGAATGTTTGATTCCATGTTTTTCCCTGTAATAACAGTATGCTTGGGTTTCACTGGATTTCTCTGAGATAATATTATAATTCGTTATTTCTTCGTTCGGAAAAGAAATTAAAGTTTCATAGATCGACAAATAAAAACACTAAATCTCATTAATATTCTACCTCATGGGATCCAATAATGAATATCTAAACCATAAGATAGGGTATGAGGCTAATAAGCGCAAGAAAGAAAAGAATACGTGACATCTTTTCTCCAACAAATTCTTTTCTAGAGTTTGATAATGCTAAGAAAGATTTTCTAACCTAAAACGTAAGGAAACTAAATAAGAAACATCATAGAATTAGTACTTTGCTTGAGAAGTTTAAAATGGTATCAAATCCTCGAATGCTTATATATTTATATATAGTTTAGTCAAGGCATAAATCACAAAAACTAAACTCTAAACTCTTATTATAATCATCAACTTTTTTTTAGTAATGGTTGCCATGAATACCATCGAACAACTTCCAATTTCTCGACTCATTTGCCCAACCCTACAATTCAAATATGAAAAACGAGATTCTTGCAAGAAAATTGATGATTATTATCTCATAATTGATGATTAATATGACATTTTCATATGTCAAAGACGACAATTCTTCATATTCTTGCCACCAAGTTGACCCCTTATTTTGGTGCAATAACAAAGAATATTCCGAGGATGAGCTCTGGTCTGGTGCTTGTCAGTGTAAATCAATCGGAACAACTTATTACTTTTGCATTGCATGTAAGTTTGCTTACCACAAAGAATGTGTCGAGTCTCCACCTCTAATTAAATATGTTTATCACCACAAACACAATCTCCAACTTCTCATGTTTAATCGAATAATTGAATTTGATGAGGATATGACAATGTCTTGTTGTCATTGTGGATAAGATCTTCTATGTTTATTTTACCATTGATCTCTTTATAATTTTAGTATAGACCTTGTTTGTGTAAGAAAACCATAATTCATGACCTATAAGAAAAGGCATGAACATACTCTCAACTACTTTCCGAGAAAAACTAATTTGATATGTGAATTTTGTGGGTTAATTGATGATAACAAGTCTCTCATCTATGTATGTCTTCAATGTGATTTCGCTATCCATAAAATATGCATCTACTTACCATCCGTCATAAGAATACTCCGCCATGAACATTGTATCTCTTTTACATGTTCTTCTCCTTCTGCAAAATTGTTTTGTGGAGTTTGTCGTCAAAATGTTGACGAAAACTGTGGAAAATACACTTGCGTGAAAGATTGCACTTATGTAGTGCATTCAAAGTGTGCAACTTGAAAAGATGTGTGGGATAAAAAAAAAACTAGAGGACGAACTAGAAGAAGTACAACGTCACAATTCTTTTGAGGTCATAGGTGACAGAATTATACAATATTTCAGCCATCCACATCACGTGAGATTTGAAAATGTGACCGACATGGCATATGATGAAAAAAAAAGTGTCATACAGGTGTACTTCCTCTTTACGATGGTGGTGTTTACAAATGTATGGATTCAAAGTATGATTTAATACTCTATGAAGCATGTGCAAATCTTCTCCAGACGAAACTACATATGGCGTATCCATATCTACTTACTCTACAAATAAGTGATACCGCAAATTATTTCTCTTGTGATCTTTGTGAGCGTTTTTCGTGTGGCTTCAAATATAAGAGTAGGAAACGTGGTGAATATCTGACCTTAGATGTTTGATGTGCTAAAATATATGAAACATATGACAATCAATGTCATAAGCATCATTTGTTCCTAACAACTACAGAACTTTCTCAAACATGTTCAATGTGCATACGGGAGTAGCCTCAAAATTTAAATTGTCTCGAATGTGACTTCGTTTCATGCTTTCGATGTGCCACATTACCATATAAAGTGAGATATGAGCATGACGAACATTTCCTCACCCTTTTTTATGAAGAGAATGCAAGTCTCAATTGGTGTGAGGTTTGTGATAAAATAATAGATTCACCGAAGTAGCTTTATACATGTAAGGAACGTGGTGTCACACTCCATATTGATTGGTTTTGAGGACAACACGGATGTTATATGAAGCCTGCTCAAAATTATGTGCTAGAATATGGGAAAGTTAATATATAGTTCCAAACTACGGTCTCACTCGTCCCATTTGCTATTATTGTGGAATACATTGCCAAGATAAAATAAGATCCTAAACACATGATGGAAGAGTAATATGCTCTTACTAGCACCTTCAACTACAAGATTATAGCTAATAGGAAAAATATTTAAAATCATGAACACAAGTAAAATTGGATGTTATTTTATTTTAACCGTACACATTAAGATAGTTGTTTAGTAGTTCTTGCTACTTGTAATAAAGTGTAATAGTTGATATTCTCCTTGTATAAAGAAACAATATATTTTAACCAGCTTTAAACACGACGAATTATAGAACATTTCATCCATCTACATCCCATGAGATATGAAAATGCGATGGACATGCCTTGCATACTTCCCTAGAGGAAACAACACATGGCCTATCTCTATCCACTTACTCTACAAATACGTGATACCGCAAGGCGCAAATTATTTATTTTGTCATCTTTGTGAGCGTCGAAACAAACACAATTATATTTGTCAAAGACTTTTTAGGGAACTGGGATTTTCTAGATTGAATCACAAAGACATAGACTTAGAGGATAATTTTATTGCTGTTAAGAAAGCTTTTACGTACACGAATTTTTTGATTGAATTTTTGGATCCCTTTCGCATAGATGGACATTGATATATATACTAGTTTAAGTCGGCTAGGTCAATTCCAACAAGATAAAGAAAACTTTCCTAATTATTTGGGATTTCCATTTAGCTAAGTCGTCTTAGGCTTAGTTCTTGGGGAAAAAGAAAACTTCCTAAGTAGAATTTTTCAGGATTTACAAAGTCGGTTCGGTTTAATGGGCCTTCATCTTGGAATCACCTTAAAATGGACTCGTTGCTTCGGTCCATTTGCTTTAGCCGATATGATTCGTCACTTCGGCCCAATCTTCTCTTGGGTTCGACCTTCTTTAGATACTGGAGTTCAACCAAACCGAACTCTATATAGTTTAGAGCTGCCAAACCCATTTTGCCTCTCTGACTTCGTTACTTCATCACCTTGTCACTTCAGCATAACAAGTTATTATCCGTTGGTACCCGGCTTCATCGTCAAAATGTCAAATCATGGGTTCGCTTATTATGTTCGTCACGCCTATGTCGATCCACCTTGTAGCGAGTTAGACCCAATTTTCTTTTCTTGGGTTCACCGTATATTTGGACTCCATTTCACTCCTTATACAGACTTCACTTTGTTGTTTATCCAGACTTAACTTCACCGAACCGGTTTAGAGCTTTGTGGTCTCAACTCGTCATTTGTTGAGTTCAGATTCAGCCATAATCTTGATACGGGCTCGGCCTTCCACGTCGCCGAACTTGGTTTTGTACCTTGGTTTGACTCGCCAAACCCATCTTGTCATGGTTCGATCTACTGAATTCATCAGTTCGGCCCTGAAAATCTCTTTTAAGTGAGCTTGGATTTGCTTAACTCATTGCTTCATAGTGAGCTCGTGCTCACCGAACTCATCGCTTCGTTGTGAGTTCGGCTAGATTGATACGTCTCCACAATAATTGGTGGAACTCTTTGACCGTTGATCCAAATGACTACAAGTTTTTTCTGGGTGGAAGCTAACTCAATTATTTATCTCATAGCATCAGATGCACTTTTCAAAGAGAAGTTGTTCAAGTCCTTCCACAAGTTTGTCATTTCTTCGTAATATCCTACACCAGACCAAGAAGTGAAATGTTTTCTTGCATCTCTTTTTCTTTGAGAGCTTTTTAATAATTTTTACATCTTTTCGCATGGATTTAACAAAACATTCCTCGTCAAAAATATATAAATAAACACCGAGGAATTGTGAAATGTAAGTAAACAATAGAACAAACCTCATGACTACTAAACTAAGAGCCATAAAATATGTATATATTTTTTGTTTATTTGAAGTTTCAAATACGTTGAATCTTACCAAAATGACCGCTTGTCCAGCTCAGGAATGACTAGAGTTACATTCATTATGTGTGCAACAACTACTATATGTTTGCCCAGTTATGTGCATTTGCTTGTCAAGTAGGAGTTGGGCTTGGTGCATGGGCCTCGAGACCCTATTGTCATTGTGAAGAGGCAACCAAAGGCAAGTCTTACTATCTCAAGTTGAAATTTCTACCTTTTACACTTTATGTGAAACTGGAACCTACCGTTTTAGGATACAGAATTGAGTCCAACTAGACTCCTAATGTGATATACAAAGCATGGTCTTCATTTACTGACTTTGGTTAATGATAAAATATTGTACAAGAGGAAGATTTAAGTTTGGAGCATCTAGAGGAGGACGTGAACAAGACGAAGAAAGATTAAGAGGTTTATTAATACAGCCGCTACCACCCGTAAATGCTGTGTTTGTCCGGTAGCATTTAACAACAATCATGGAAAACGCCTTATACCGCTCCGTGTCGTTCCAAACCTCTCAAATCCAAAACCTGCTTCTCTCGAGCGTTTGCAATTGTGGACGGTTGCAATTGGATAATTACAAAAGTAAAAATTGATTTTTTTTTTAACAAAAAAGAAAAGATTTACTTAAAAATCAAAATAAATATAATAAATTAAAAATTGATATGTTAGTAACTATAATTACGAAATATATCAACAATTTGAAACTTTCTAATTAAAAATTAATAACCTATCATAATTTTATATTTATAAATTCTTCAAATCGTAATTTTTATAACTATATAATGTGTTTATATTATTAATTTAATGTTTAACCGGTACTTCATCCGGTGTCAACCAGTCATAAATATTCTGCAAACGCACCAGTTTTCAACTGCTGCGCCAGTCTTACAAATCGTTCAATAACGTTTGAAACCGCTATTGCCCGCTTCCACAATCTCCCGCAACCGCATCCGCTCCATCAGATCAGTCATGTCCTAAGAGTATATGGCTTTTTAGTGTCTTGTTCTTTCATATGGTGAATGGATTGGTCAAACTAATACTACTTATGCTTATTTTCACGTTTCACTGGTTTTTTCCATGGTAATGCCGGCGGATTCTACTATTTTAGGCGGTGTAGGCTTTTACAATAAAACATTATAAATATGATATTATAGATTAAATTTATACAAAAGCATTTACTAGGAAAATAAAAAATATTAAATCGTATAGAAGTAAACAAAAACATCTATTTAATTCATATCAAACAATATATGAACGTTTATAACTATTATATGGAGTTAATAACTATAAATTCAATTTTACCTAGTTAGAAATTGGAAAAATATACCTAAAATAGAAAAAAAAAAAAATTAAAGAATGATTGATTCACGATTTTATAGGACCGCTCTTAAGCACTTAAGATCACTTAAAACCGTTTAAATCCTTTTAATAACAAAAAAAAATACTTTTAAAGACTATAAGGTATACTCAACAGTTAAGCATTCAGACGACAGACGACGCCCCAATGACCGCCTAAACCCTTTTTTAGAACATTAATTCTACCTAAAAGGGTTATGCCGAATGAAAAAGTTACAACAAATTTGAAAGTCGAAACCCATAAGGCTAAGGGTTGAGAATCAGAGATACAATCTGATAAGAAGCAGAAGATAGAATTCTAAAAGTTAACATGTGACTTGATAAAATTGTATTTCATAACATTTGGGCTTAACAAAAACATGAACCGTGGCCCAATGAAATTGTTTTTGTTTATCTAATATATTATGCACGATTGTAAAATCCGATAGATGCATTTTTTAATAATGTTTTTGCAATATGTTTTATTTTCTATAAATATTTTATCTAAAATTCGGATTTCATTAATTGGTAAGGTTTTTTCTAACAATATTCATTTAATAAATTTAGGGTCTTTTTAATAAATAACAAAAAAAATAGAAAATTAAAAAGTTGGGAAAAAAGGGGTATGTGCCAAATTATAGGCCCTTGGATTTAGGTTTTTTTTGTTAGTTTTCAAATTATAGTTTTTTTGTTGTATTTTTGGCAAATTTTCCCATAAATTTAATTGGTAAAAATTAATGGATGTTTAAAATTTTACTTGGTAATGAGTATAATATATTCTGTTTGGCAATAAGGATAACTGAATTAAAAAAAAATATTGAAAATATATTGAAGAAAAATTGTAGTAGTAACATAACATTAAAAATGAAGATAATGAATTTCAATGTTTCTATGTTAATATATACGTGTGTTGAAATAACATGTGGAATTATATGATACTTTAAATATCAATAGAAATTGAAGAGACAATGCTATTAAAGCCACTTACTATAAATAATGTACATACCTAATTCGGAGGATGCATGCTCAGCCAACTTAAGGAAAAAAGAAAAAAATAGCAGGTACACCAATTTCAAGTCTTTTCATTCCATTATTTTTTTTCTGAAAAAATGACCAGTAATTGTTTGTACAAGTTTACATAAGTTCTGACGATTCCCCAAGTCTCGTTCACGTTAAGCATTTCTCATGTATTTGTAAAAAAAAAACACATCACTAGCAATGAATAGATATCCAAAATTTGGTTTACAGTTAAGCCATTGCCTCTAAAAGTCTACTTTTAGGGGATGTTAAAAGAAAAACCGAAATTTACTTTAAGATATTGATTTATATGTATAAACGATATATATATATATATAAAAGGTACTGGATAAAATTAATCTCGATATTTATCTTGAGTTTTGTTATGTTGAAAATGTGATATTTTCGAAACTTGCTCTTATTATTTCGGGTTTCATTGTCTCGAATCTTATAATAAAAGGTCAGATTAATGTGAAACATGCTTGTAATAATTATGTATATTGTTTTCAGCATATTATGCCTACATTAAAGGCTGATTATATGCGCCAAACAAAAAGAGAGTACTCAAATTTTACCTTTCTTATTTATCAAACAAAAAATTTTACCTTTCTTAGTCGAAGCCACGACTTATATGGTTGCTTAGTATATGGTTTTGTGTGATAGAATAATGGTATTTAATTTTCTAAAAATGATTTTGAATATAATGCTGGACTTGAATTTGTGATTTGTGGTTACGCGCGGTTGACGTTGAAGATTATGTTTTTCTAAATTTACGTTTATATTTAGATACGGAGTATGGACTATTCAATTTTCATAATTTGAAATTTTGATTCTCAAAACTAAAATAATATATAAAACCTTTAATATAATCTACAATCAGACTCAATAATAAAAAAGATATTCTATTTCATTTTTGGGACCCGGTTAAAAAACATGGGGACATTGTAAAATATACAGAGAAGCACTTGCATTAATGTTGAAAAAATATTGATAAACGAAATCATAGACACATGTGTGTTTTGGCTAAAATAAATCCTAAAAAAATGCTATATCGTTTTTTCTTGTGCAATTGAAATATTTTTTTTTTCCCTCACGACTACTGTGAGGTGCATGCATGTATTAGATTTGATATTTTTTTTTTTTTTGATAACTATTAGATTTGATATTTCTTTGTCTAGCTTCAATTTCTATTTTTGATTTCATCTCAACTTTAAGGTTTAGTTTTCTCAATACCTTTAAATATATCATATGTTCGTAATTTCTTATCACAATTTTCCTGTCCTTGACTGACACAATCGAGTTCAGACATCACAATCTCTGTTTTTTTTAGGGATAAAAAAGCAGAAAGATTCTACTCCATCAAAAATTTACATCTCACCGATTTATTATTTTAATAATGTCCATACTCATGCAGTTCTGCTACACATATATATATGTCGGAGACTTTTTTGACTCTGGAATTAAATGTGACTGCCCGACCAAATTCGCAATATGATTAAATTAAAGATCAAACTCGTCTCATACAATTAATAATAAAGGCCCTGATTATAATAAAGACGATTAGGTTACAAATATATAAAATTATAGAGCTCATTAAATAAGAGATTACATAAGTAGGCTTCTAATAACGGTTGCTTCAGGGCTATCTTCATCAACGGATTCGAGAAGCTGAGACAAACGCTCGCTGAGATTATCAACTTCTCGATTCAAGTTTCTTATGTAGTTGCATGTCTCTTGCAGCACTTTCGAGGCTGAAATCTTCGACAACAACAAAAAGTCATATTACCATCAACAACAAAAACATTATTATATGGATAACCAGGATAGATCATGGATGGAAGTATAAACTAATTCCTTAAACCTATAGAAAACCAAGTATTTTTTTCACTTAAAACGTCTACAACAGTCTAAAGAAAACCATATCGATTTTTTGGTAACAAATGGAACTCGTTAAGTCATCCATTAGAACAAATAGACCACATGCATATTTTTTGTTCATATATATTTGTACGGATGCATGCATGTTTATGCGTATGATGCATGCAAGGTCATGATGGTTTAAATGGAAAATAGATGTCAATTTGTTTGCCCAAAAAATATATATGTAAATTTGTTTGTATATGGAAGAAAAAGGTTGTGAATGTTGTTATGTTCCTTGATATCCGGAGTCAAAAAGCTCCGACTTCTTTTTTGATTTTATGTCATCTCTTCTTTTAACAAAATGTTTTCCTTTCAGATAAAATAGGTTTACATGAAGGATAATGTTAAATGGAAAATTATGTGTGATACCTTATCAGAACGACGTCGTTGGCCAATCTCCGGCAAAATCTGCCGGAGCTTAGTTACAAGGTCAATCATTTGATCATCGGAGATCCTTGAAGCACTTGAAGATTGTCTTGATCTCCCGTTAGACATGTTCTGCAATGTGGCAAGAAAACGACCCTAACTAAGTTGTGTGCTTCTTCTCTCTTTTACTCTCTCTCTCACACTAGTTGAGGAATAGTTTAGGAAATGTAGAAATGAGATAAGTTATGTGGCAAGTAGGTGTGTAGCTTTTAAGTTATGATAAGGTTTTAAGTTGAAAAGAAAAGACGACCAAGGAGAAGGAAAAAAACGGAAAGCAAGAAGAAAATAATAGAGGAGAATATTGTAAGAAAGTGTTTTTGGGTTATTGAATACACTTGAAATGTAAAAATAAATTGGGAATGTGATAAGAGAGATTTAATGAGGTAAAGGACCACAAGAGAGAGACGGAGAGCAATAAACCTCGACAATGATGTCACGGGGGAAGAAAGCGATTGGTATATATGAATGCCCTTTAACCACAAATTTTCGATATCAATATTTTAAATCACATATTTCCGAACATTTTTGTTAGATATATATTTCATTAAGACGAGACTATAACCGATCATAATACCAAGATAGTGTCGGAGTCGTGTTTTTCATTGCCATTTCAATTTTTGTTGATTATTGCTTGTAGAATGTCAAATATATAGATCCAACTATTTTACATATTCCGAAGATTTTTTTTTCGTGTCACAAACTACTTTAAGTAGCAGTTAGTCAGTTACAATCCAACAAAAACATAAACTCTTTACCAATGAATCCGTTTCTAAAATGTTCGAATTTAAAACAGAATGGATATAGAAAGCATGAAAAGATAAGATAGAATGTTAAAAACAAATGTAATAACCGGAACCTCATTTGATTAGGCTTCCAAAGATTAGTTGGGATTTTGCTACAAATTCCTTGAGTTGTATATATAAAAAAGGTTTAGACGAGAACAAATTAATTAGTTTCGTTAATGATAGAAAAGAGAGACATAAATTAAGTAAATGGTAGCTTGCCTAATTACGTAAATAGCAATGAAACAGAGTCAATATATATGTGATGTGTAATTTAACTATTACGGGATGTGTAATTTTTTTATGTAGACGTCTAATTTATGTGAATGCACACTTAAATTAAATCTTAATATATAATATTTGGTTAAAAAAAAAAAAAAAAAAAAGAAGTTCTCAACAACATTTGATAAATTAGACGCTTACCAAAAAAAAAATTTGTTATGGAAAAAATTAAATGAAAGATAACTAAAATTGTTCAAAATTAATTCAACAATGTTTTGCTTGTCCTTTATTATTCTCTTTTAATTTCCAGTTCACTTTTGGCCACTAAGTGCAATTATTCATTCCAAATTTGATTCAGGTGTATTAAAAGAACAAATTAAATGGTATATATAGCCAGCAGTTGAGTTATATCAAAAAATCCTATATATATATATGCTTTACATAATTCACACTGAGGTAGGAAATTCCTACTCTATTATAGTATTAGTTTCTATGAAGCACGGGTACTTTGTTTTGGTGCCATCTCCCGTACTGGAAACATCCCGGAGACGGGTACGGCTCGGAGACACCACCGAAACGTCTCCGAGATGTCTCTAACGTGTTAGGGACGTCGACAATTAACGGGGACAAAACCTTTCGAATTTATAGACGTTTCTCAAACGTATTATGTTAAAAATTAGTGTTTCCGTTGTTTGTTATATATATTAATTATTATTTTTAGGAAAAAATGAAAATAAAATATATAATGTAAAAAAATAATTATGAAATAGAGTTTCAAATTTATTATACATCTCATATATAATCGACATTCGTTTTTTCAAACAGTCTCGATTCTTGACTCTTTACAAGTCAACAAGGTTTGTTTCTTCAAATTACATTACTCCGATCACCGTATGTTTTTCTATCTCTAATAGATCTTTTTCTTGTAATCTAAACTCTATCGTTAACGTCAAAATAATTCTAATTCTTATATTGATCGAGTGTTCTTTTATACTAAGATTTATGATGTAATTTTCTTATATGTATTCATATGTATTTTATATATATATATCTATCTATTGACGTATCTCTACCGTATCCGTATCCATAAATTTTTAGTATTATCGTTTTCCGTCCCGGTGTCCCTTTCCGTTTCTTGTCCTCGTACCGGTCTCAGTGCAACCTAGATTAGTTTTCTTATATAGGAGAAATAAATAAGTGGGTACTAATAAAAAGGTTGTAATATGTAAAATGTCTTGAATAATTTGGTGAGACTTGAATAGTTAAATGGAGGAAATTAAGAGTTCCCATAGATGGGGTTGATGAAGGTCAATGGGATTTAAGATAGGTGTTTCATGTTGATCTAACATTGTGGCCCTTCATTCTGCAATATCACAAAAAGGCAAATACCATGTGATGACATGACTTTTCGTTTCATCTTATTTTATTTAGAATTCGTATTATGGCCTCACTAATTAATCTCAGTCTATAGAAAAATTTTACTAAATACTAAAAGTTACCAAATTTTTATTCACAAGTTGTATTTGTGTACAGTTTATTTATTTATCTACATATCGATCAAAAGAAGGAAATTGGAAATAATTTTTTTTTTAGTTTGTCCAATGATAACCGGTAAACTGAACTTTATATTAAATGAAATTCTATTTTGTTAGAGATATGATGATGATACGATTATTATTCTCATTAATTGTAAATATATATGATTGCTCTGTTTTAGGTACATTCCTCAGATAGACTATTCTAGGACCTTTTTTTATGGTGTATATATTAATTCTCTGTATCAATTCTTAATAATATAGAAAATATATTCTCTACATGGTATCAGATCTAATATCGATACCCTAAAATCTCACAGCCGCCTCCATTTTTTTTTTCCGATCTCAAACTCTCTAATGGCTGCCATAGCCGAAACTGTTGACTCCACTCAGTCTCTTCTCAACATTAACATGTCCAACATCACCAAACTCAACTCAACCAACTACATCACATGGAGCATCCAGGTCCATGCTCTTCTCGATGGTTACGCTCTCGCCGGTCATGTTGATAGCTCTACTCAACCACCATCTGCAACGACTACCACCAACAACGTTACAACTACAAATCCAGCGCATACGACGTGGAAGAGACAAGACAAACTCATCTTCAGTGCCATCCTCGGCACGCTATCACCAACTATTCAGGCGCTCGTCACTAAGTCTACAACCGCAATGGAGATGTGGAAGACAATCGAATCTACCTATGCAAAACCCAGCCGCGACCACATTCTACAACTAAAGAACCAATTGCACCAATACACCAAAGGGGAGAAGACTATTGACGAATATCTTCAAGGCTTAACAACCAGATTTGATCAGCTTGCTCTTCTAGGCAAGCCAATTGACCATGAGGAACAAATCGAGTGCATTCTTAAAGGTTTGCCAGAGGACTACAAATCTGTCGTTGATCAAGTTGAAAACCACGATGTTCCCCCAGCCATACCAGAAGTGCACGAGAAACTCCTCACAAGAGAAGCAAAACTTCTCTCCATTGCATCTCACACTTCCGTTACTGGCCCTGTCTCTGCAAACACAGCCGCTACTCGTCCTCGCTCATTCCAAAACAAACCTAATCAACGCCAAAATCAAACCTGGAACCAGCACAATCAACAACCGCACCAGCACCCGAGACCTAATACTCGCAACAACACCAAAATGTTATCAAGGACGCTGTCAAATCTGCGGTGTCTTTAGCCACAGTGCCAAACGCTGCACTCAACTTCAGCAATTCTCCGCCTCGCAACACAGCTCGTACTCCTCTCCATTCCGTCCCTGGTAGCCACGAGCCAACGTTGCTCTCACTGCACCAAATCCAACAAACGCTTGGCTCATGGACAGCGGTGCAACACATCATATGACCAGCGACTTGCACACTCTGTCCGCTCACCAACCATACAACGGTCAAGACGCAGTGCTCACCGGTGATGGTTCTGGTCTATCGATTACACACACTGGTTTCATCTCTCTACCTTCTCATCTCGAAATTTAAATTTAAAAAGTGTGTTATGTGTTCTGAATCTACAAAAGAACCTAATCTCTATATACCGCTTATGCAACAATAATAACATCTCCGTTGAATTCTTTCCTGCTCACTTTCAGGTGAAGAACTTGAGCTCGGGAATCCCATTAATCCAAGGCAAGACCAAGGACGAGCTATACGAGTGGCCCGCCTCTCCATCCACCCTGAAATCTTTCTTTGCTTCAACCACACCAAAACTATCACCGACTGATTGGTATCATCGCCTCGGTCACCCAGCCTCCACCATTCTCAAAAATATTGTTACTTCTTTTAATTTGCTATGCTCTCAATCTGTAACCTCCATATATTGTGCCATCAATAAAACTCACAAACTTCCATTCTCGTAAACCTCTATTGTCTCACATCGCCCATTAGAGTACATCTTCACTGACCTCTGGAGCTCTGCAATTGAATCCGTCGATAACTACAAGTACTACCTAGTCCTTGTTGATCACTATAGTTGGTACACATGGCTATATCCGCTCAAACTTAAATCGCAAGTACGGGAAACGTTTATTGCTTTCAAGACTCTTATGGAGAACAAATTCACTACCAGAATTGGAACACTCTACTCAGACAATTGCAGTGAGTTCATTGCTCTCCAATCATTCCTCTCTCCCTCCGGAATCAGTCACTTAACATCTCCACCGCACACTCCGGAGCACAATGGAGTCTCAGAACGCAAACATCACCATGTAGTGGAAACCGGTCTGACCTTGCTTACTCACGCCAGGATGCCAAAGACTTACTGGTCTTACGCTTTCACGACCGCGGTGTATTTAATCAACCGCTTACCAACACCAGTCCTCGATATGGCATCTCCCCTTCGCAAACTATTTGGCACCGACCCCAACTACTCTAAGCTTCGAGTGTATGGCTGTCTATGCTTCCCTTGGTTGAGACCTACAACAATCACAAGCTAGAGGATCGGTCCACCCCGTGCGTCTTCATTGGCTACTCTCCGACACAAAGTGCATATTTGTGTCTCCAACCCAGTTCTAGTCGAATTTATGTCTCTAGACATGTCAAGTTCGATGAGAAAACCTTTCTGTTCAGCAACTCGTCGCTGCCTCCCCCTCCATAGGAACCATCTGTAACCCAATCCACAAACACACCGACCATCACCTACATCTCCTTACCTCCACCAAATCCACCAGCAAATGACAACCCTCCGCCACTCGTAGAGCCACAATCACCGGGAAACACGAGCTCGGCCCTTCACCAGTGTCCACTACCGCCTCCGTCAACATCGCCAACCACACTTCAATATTGTTGGATGTTGATGGCTCTACAAGAACAAGTTTCTTCCTAGTGGAATACACAATCGATGTAAAGCGCGTCTAGTAGCCAAAGGCTACAATCAGCAGTATGGCCAAGACTATACCGATACTTTCAGTCCGGTTATTAAAGCAACAACTATTCGTCTAGTTCTCGACATCGCAGTAAGTAATGACCGGCCTATTCAACAATTAGATGTCAACAATGCTTTTCTACAAGGGACATTAACAAATGAAGTATACATGGAGCAGCCACCTGGCTTTGTTGATCCTGATAATCCCGATCATATCTGCCGCCTCAACAAAGCAATCTATGGCCTCAAGCAAGTGCCTCGGGCCTGGTACACCGAACTCAGCAACTTCTTTCTTAGTCTTGGATTCAAAAACTCGCTCGCCGATACGTCTCTTTTTGTCCTTCAAAACGGCAATCAGTTTGTCTACCTACTTGTTTATGTTGACGACATCCTCGTCACGGGCAACAACAAGCAGGGCATTCAACGGATTCTTCACCTACTCGCTGATCGATTCTCTGTCAAAGATCCGGAAGATTTAAACTATTTCCTTGGCCTTGAAGCTCATCGTACATCTACAGGACTTCACCTTTGTCAGCGAAAATACAGTCTGGATCTTCTCGACAAATACAACATGATGAATGCAAATTTTGTGAATTGAAAATTATTTTTTTCAAAAGAAAATTCTTAAATTTGAAAAAAAAAAAAAAGGATAGGTTAGGATTGACCAAAAAAGTTCATATTAGTTATAGCTAGTTGAAATCGATTCCATTTTACAGGGAGAAACAATTTTGTAGTTTTACAGAATCTAAACTAAACATAATACATGTTCTAAACTTTTGTAGAATGTAATCTACACAACATATACAAATTCCATTAAAAAAAAAAAGTTACATGTAGATTCAGTTTCTTTATTTTAAAATTTATTTTGCTTAGAGTAAAAGGTAGACAACTTATTATTCTTACTTTTATAGAACACAGAGTAATGGATAGACTATACCTATCCAAACTTTGATAGAACTTATAACTAATCTGAATTCTAGACATCATAAAATATAAATGAATTCTAAACTTCATAAAACAGGTAGAGTGTATAGAATATGTAATCTAAACTTCCTAGAACATATTAAACAGACCTAATATTTTAAACTAAAGTAGAACGAATTCCATCGATCCCAAATACTAACAAACGTCAGTCGATCCTTTGTCATCATGCTTCTTCCATTTTCACGTGTAAAAAGAAGGTAAAAAGAAGATCTCTTGGATGGCATGGAGAACACTTTGTAAATCAAATAACAATGGAAGCCCCTTGGTTTCAAAGATCTTGTGGAATTCAATCAATCCCTTATGGCGAAGCAAGCTTAGCGTGTGTTGGATGATCTTAACTCCATGTTGGCAAAATTTTTCTAAGCTAGATATTTCTCTAGAGGCGATTTGCTGAGTTGCGGTGTTGGGCCACGCCTATTTTATACGTGGAAAAGTTTGATCCATGGGAGTGATTTACTTTAAAATGGTTTAATGAGAGTTATTGGCAATGGACAAGAACAATCCCCGAGATTAAATTATGTTTGATTGTTCTGTAGCAAGACAAATATTTGCGTAGGGCAATATCCCAAATCCACTTGCTGGCTACTAAGTGAATTAGTAGAAGAGAACATACGTTTTGTATGCTTGATTTAATGAAGAATAAATTATGGCATATAGATATAAGAGGGTCCATACGTTTGGGTGTATGGAAGAATCGTAATGCCTTAACCATTGCTGGAAGAATATGTCACAACAGGTGGTAAAAAAAAACTCAAGAGGAAGCAAAGCTCTGGCTAAAGGTAAATGGGAATCCAATTTTCACTCAATATACTACTTTTTGGCTACTTTTCCATCTAAAGATTTGGATTTTACCATTCATCATAAAAAAAAAGTTACAAAATAAGCGGTTATATCAAAATCTCCCGAGCCGAGCCCAAAAGAGAGAAGTATAAATCCAAACAAGAGGAGCGAAACCCAAAAGAGAGAAAAACATTTTTAATAGGAGATTCTAAACTCGAAATTAATTATAAGCTAATAGAAAGAAGACAGAAAATGAAGAAAATCGGGACATTGACTCTAAAACATAACCACAAAGCCAAAACAATCGAAATCGAGCTTCCAAAGACTAAGTTGATGCAAAGGCTAAGATTCAAATCAACATGAACCAGTAGGTTGTAAATCGTGCCGTCGAATCTAGAAAACAAGCCTTACTGGCAACAGCATCGACGGGAATGCTCGCATGATCGAGATAGCACAAGAGGAAATAAACCATTCCAACACCTATTCTCCAAAGCAACCTGACAACTCGAGCAGACCTAGCCTCAAAGCAAAACACATTGACCTCTGACTGGGCCACTACTTTTTGGCCACTTATATCAAATTTAAGTTTGGTTTTGAGGTGATTATAATGCATGTCACATTAATATATTATTTTAAGAATTGTGATTGATGGTCCATTATTGGCTGAGTATATTAGTTAAAGAAAAAAGTCTCATAACATCAGACTATGACACGTATCACACCCATGTCTCGTGCTACATGCTGCCCTCGGGTCCATAAAATCAAACTTTTAGATATCTTGTTCTCCAATAACATTATCAATAAAGATCCGACAAGTATGTTACACAAAAATATAATTATCTGTGTGAACATATTATTGTTATTCTTATTTTTGGGAAATGAGTATAACATTTAAGATCTCTTATTATTTCCCCTATATTATGATGCATTAATTTATTACAGCAGTATATGTAAATAGTCTTTCAATGAAAGGTTTAGTTAAAACTTCGAAATTAAAAATTGAAGTAAATAAAAATCTAGGATGATTTTACGTCGTGTTACGGTATTAACACTATCCTAGTCTCGGTTCATAGAGAAGTAAGATTTTCGATTTCAAGTTTCTAAGTTATTAACAAAAATCAAATAAAATTTATTACAATTAATCAACAAATTTTTGAAATTGAAAATATATTTTTACGTCTTGATGATATAAAGTGTAATTTTGTACCAAAATTCGTGATTTTATTATTAATGCTTTTCAATTAATAAATAAAAATAATTATTTTGTCACTTTTGTTTCACCAATATACATTATAGGAATCCAAATGTAGATGGTAATACCTCTCAATAGCACAAATACAAATCATTAAACTATATATTATTATCATACATCCAATTTGTTCATATAGCCAAAAATTTTATTTAGTCTAACCTATATCATCTTAAAAAGATTTGCACTAATAATTATAGAGAAAATGATATGTGTACCATACAACTATAAGTACCGAGGTTCAAATCTCATTTGGGACGAAAAGTTACTTTTTAAATCGGAATATCCAAATACTGTTTTCGGATATCAAAGTGATTATGAGGTAAAAGTTCAAAACTTTCATGGTTTATAAAAAAAAAACAAAAAAAAACTATAACTACACTTTATATCTTTCTATGATTTATCTACCACATATATATTAAACCAAAAAATTAATATTATTTTCGTAAATAATAAACATACTTTTTTTTATAAATAATGCACATAATTGAAGAGAGCTTTATAATTTTTTTATATATGTTAAATGTAAAACATAAGTATGTTGGTGTGTATGTGTGTGTGTGTTTTATACTAATAAATATACAAGATTATTAAAGAATTGACCATTATAATAAATTGCAAAGGAAGATTTTACATGTTAGTCCATGTGGGTTCGGGCACTAAATGTTTGGTCTCGTAGGCTCCACGATGTTTTTGTGTCTACTTTTCCGCAGTTAATTCACATCTTTATAAAAATGTTGTAAAAACGACTAATCACAAAGAAATGAACAACTAGTTAGATGAGTAATTTGTTAACACATGAAAATTGCTTTAGGAAAAATATGAGAATTTATTTTTCAATGAATAGCGAAAACACTATAGTACGAAAATATGCAATAATGGCACCAATCATATCATCGCAGTGAAATAAACTAACATTGAAAGAGTCGTCAAAAGACTCAAAACAGCATCTTCTATTCTATGTTCTATGATTTGAATTATTCAATTATGCATACATATTTGTGAGAATAACAAAGTCTCAAATGCATTGCGAATTAATTACAGTATTTAAGATTGAATCTGCCATAGATTTAAAACACACGTAATAATTGACTATTAAAAAGTAACAAACTTAAGTAAAATCAAATTTTTCTTAAAGTTTTGTTATAAGTAATATAAAAGGAGGAATATATATATTTTTCACAGCTTTTATTAATATAAATCAATAAATGTTAAGAGTTCGAATAACCTCTTTGGCGAGCGAATCCGCCATTACATTACTCAAACATGGAACACATCATATTGAAAAAGAATTGAACAAAGGTAAAAGAACTCGAATGTCGCAAAATATGAAATAAATTTCATTGTACGAATTACCAGAGCGGATAGACGGACAAGGATCGAGTTGTCCGAGAACACGTGTAGATCAAAGCATTCCTTCTCAATGGCTGAACTAAGAGCAGTAAGAGATTTTAAACCTATAAAAATGCTTTTAAATAATGTTACCAAATATCACATAAGTACATAATTCATAATTTGAATAATTTGCTTCATAGCCCAAAATCAAAAAAAGATATCACATCTAAGTAAGTAACCAAAATTGTCTCATATGGCCAAATAATAACCATTAAATTTAGGATATTTAGTTACTTAGTAGATATAGTTTTTTTTTTGTTATTAAGCAAATTAACCCATACATTTTTGAATCTTAATAGTAAATATGCTATTATTTTCTTTACTTATAAAATTTTTCATTTTGTACAATATATATATATATATATATTGAAAAATACCAATACCGTCAACGATTAAAGATTTTCATGTTTTTGTGATATTATATAATTCTATTGATAAAATGTGTATGCGTGTTAGTATTTTTTTGTGCATGCTTGTACACATATTATATTTTTAAATTGAATTTATTTTAATCATTTCTATTTTTATTTTCCTGGATTTAGTTATAATTTTTTTGTTTTATCATTTGTTTTTTCTTTTAATTGAATTTTCTATTCTCTCTATTTTTGTTTCTTTTACAACTTATATCCTCTTTATTTTTTATTTTATTTTTTTATCTTGTTTTTCTTAATTAGAGGTTCTAACTATTATAATTTTTCTTTTTACTATTTGGTAGTTACTTTAACAACTATTTTGTTAGTTTTCCACTTTTGATTTAACTTTTCCTTTACAAACTTTTTAGGGTTAACAATGTCATCAACTAATCAAAATTAAACACATGTCATGCTGGATTTCTAACCGAACCGAACTAACCAAATCGAATCGAATGGTTAGGGTTCGGTTATCTCGCCCTAATCGATCAGCAGTTATTAAAATTTGATTCGGTTAGTTCGGTTATCGGTTAATCGATCGGTTTTTTTGGTTTTTTTTAACCGATTTATGCCAAAATTCAGTTTTAAAAAAAAAAGAACCAAACCGAACTACCCAAATATATCCGAATTATCCAAAGTTATCCGATTTTATCCGATTTTGAATAAAACTTCAAAACTTTGGGTTATTTCGGTTATAAAACAAAATACCCGAATTAACCGAGATCCGAAGTGAAGCAAACCGAAATTTGTTTTGGTTATTTTCGGTAGAATTATTGCTATCCGAACTACTCGATTATCCGAATTATCTTAACCGAATTATCCGAAGTCGCAGGACTAGTAGAAACCTTTGAAATGATCAGAAGAAGGAACGGAAAAAACACCTAACCGATTTACGCCACAGTTGAACCAATAGGGAGACACAAGGTCGAGCCGGAAAGACACCCAAACAACCTTCAGCAAACACGATATTTTCGGCTATTTAGAAAAGAAGAAGTAAAGTTACATATTTAATATTGGGACGACGATCTGGGTTATTCACCGGTATACTTTTCCAGATTTGGTACCAACTTTCAGTAATAAAGAAGACGTAACACATTATGGTCCATGCACACCAATATACATATAAATGGTCCCCTTTCACCGATTTCCTCTAAAAATTACATAATCCTTTATATATTATTTGAAAAGTAATTTGTAAAAAGATATTATTTGTCATCTCTATAATCATTCTTCCAAATAAAATATGACATGGCAATCTCTTAATATGGCATAACAATTTGTTTAACTTAGTCATAAATTTACTTTTCAATGCTACTCAAAATCAAATCAATAACATTTACGTAAAAAAAAACTATAAGTCAAAATTACGCTTTCATACTAAAAAATATTAAAGAAAATATATTATTTACTTTTTTATTTCTAAAGAAAAATATATATGTATAAAATTTGATATTCTACATAATGAATTTTAAGAATAAACTAAAATAAAAAGTAATATCTTGACACAAAATTAAACTAACAAAATTTTACTTACAAAATTACGTTTACAATAATCACCACAATTTCATACTTTAACTATATATATAGTGTAAAGATAATGTATTTAAAAATAGAGAATTTTTTAGAAAATGTCACTTTTGAGATGTCACTTTTTAATAATGCTAATTTTTCAAAATTTTTGCAAAAATGCCATTTTTCCAAAATCATTTACGCAATAAATCATTTATATTTCGGTTAAGTATGTTGCATTTCTCAAAAATTCTTAATGGATTATTCCATACTCCCAAGTTCCAATGATATGCTAATATTTTTAAAATTCCTCTCAAAATGATTTATTTAAATTCAATGTTATGCTGGTTTATGTTATATGAAAATATTATTAGTTTTTTTTTTTACGAAAAATTGTTCATATTAATTTTTTAATATTTCGATGTTAAATTCAGTCTTTATTCAAAATTCAATATGAAAAAAATGATTTTTGTTGTTGTTTAAATGATCAAATAAGGGGTTTAGTATCTTATTTTTATAATAGATTGTGCATTCCAATATATATATAAATGATTATACAATTGATTTGACATGTTTACATATATAAACTAATAAAATGATAAAACTAAAATTTTGAAAATTCATATTATTAACGAAAACTATATTGTTGACAAAAAATAAACAACAAAAATATCAACAACAATGTCTATAATAAAAATCAAACAAATACATATTTTTATATTTTCAAAGATGAAAATTTGTTTTCGAAAATTGAAAACAAAATTATAAATAAGTTAGTTGCACGGGCGAACGTATTGATTTAAACAATGTGAACCTCCTCGATAGCAAAAAGCTTCAATATCTACACTTATTCATTATATCAGTCTTTAGACCTTGGATCGTCCTTATTTAAACATTTTTATTTCAATAATTGCAAACTTCATCTCAAAGAGGTAAAATGATCTTCATATATTGATGAAGCTTGTTGGTTGTATGCAACGGCACCGGACAAAATATTCATTACTATATCTTACTATAAGAAAATGACAACGGTTCAAGAACACACTTCACTTCTTCCATTAGTTACGATTACTAAATCTCATAAAACAAGTCACAAGCAGAGTAAAAGATTATTTAACTACAAGCATCTTCGTAGGTTTAGGTAGTAGTGTTTTTATCTTATAAAGGGTTTTAGGGTTCTAGGGTTTTGGTACTTCACTCTTCATCATCCTCATCTCCATCACCACCAGAAGCTTTCTTGGCTCCAGCTCTCTCGTTCCTTCTCTTCACTCTTCCAGGTCTACCACCACCCAATGGACTGGTTAGTGAAAAGTCTATGTGCTTCTGCGACTCTACCCTAACCATGAACGATGGAATGTTCACCAGTTGCCTCCCAACTCTAAACACAATCAGAAACCATTAGGTCATTAATCAGTCTTTGTAACAACACCAATACTCATCAACATTTGAGTTTTGTTTAGAACTGTCATTTGTGAGAAATTAAAAGGATCCACCCAAGATTCTACCCAAGACAAGCAAGAGAAAACCGAAATAGAGTTCGATTGGAGCAGCTAACTATACACGGTTCCCAAGATCATATCAGTTTCAAAAGATATGTTTAAAGCTGTGAAGTGCGATAAATTGGAATGATCCACCATTTCTACCCGATTCAAAGGCATAACTTTGCAACAAGTCAAAAATGATAAGATTCCACACAGTAAAGTTCATTTAGTGCTGTGAATTGTGACAAATCGGAAGGATCTAACCCGAACCAAAGGCATGATTCTATAGCTAAGCGATAAGCGTTGGCACATTAGAATGTTGTTCTCAAGATTACAAAAGGCACAAATATTAGCGAAATTGTGATTACCTGATGTGCCTTTGTCGGATAAGGACACGAGCGTGGTGAATGGACTTGGCCATACCAGACTTGAAAACAATAGTTTGGAGACGGCGTTCAAGGAAATTCTCAACAGTCAAAGCCAAAACGTAATCGAGCTTGTTCTGGCTTTCATCGAGAAGACCATACCGATTCATCCTCCTAAGAAGAGCTTCACCATCGAAGATCCTACGAGGGTTCTTCTCGTCAAGAGTAAGAAGTTCTCTAGCAGCATTACGGATTCTGCTAAGTGAGTATTGAACTCTCCATAGCTCTCTCTTGCAACGAAGACCGTATTCTCCAACAAGCTTTAACTCAGCATCAAGACGCTCCTTTTCGTAAGGACGTCTTGGCTTCTTGAATGTTTTCCCATCTGAAAAAAAAACAATCACTCACCATTAACAATTAAATCTTCACTGCTTCACATTGAAACAGAGAAAATAAAGATAATAAAACAGAGTACCAAAAAAAAAACTCATTTTTATCAAACAGATTATGATCAAACAAAGTTTTGCATGTATCGATAGCTATAAAATCGAAATCAAATAATACCCAGATGATCAAAATCAGGTCTTTAAAGGAGAGACCTTTAGTAAATCAACAGAGTCTATGGATCTAAATTCCTGTTTGGGGAAAGATGAAATTATTTTCGAAAAAGGCTTTAAAAAGGCAAAATTTTCGATTTCATGAGAGCTTACAGTTGCGGTAGAATCTGACTTGCACCATGGTTGCCTCCAAACGAAGATGAGTCGATCACGAGGAAGAAGGAGAAGAGTGTTTTTATATCACAGCTATGTAAACCCTAAAGTGGCTTTATTTATTGCTCGATGAGTCATTTTCATTTGGGCTGTATTACGTTTGGGTTGGCCCATTGGGTTTCGTCATTGATTTTTATTACTTACTAAATTTTTGAGGAAAAAAGTTAACAATTAAAATGATCAAATTTGCTGTGAATGATAGTCCAAGGCTGGATTGTCACATACAATATGGAGATTTTTCTTTCTTTGTTTCATATATCTATGGGCTATGAAGGATAGACCAACGCTATGGGAGAGGATATCTAGGATAGGTATCCAGAGAAGGGGCAGTTGGTGTATGATGGAGGATTTTAATGATATCTTACGTAACGGAGAGAAGGCTGGTGGCCTATGTAGAAATGATTTTACTTTTGATCACTTTGTTAATATGATAAAGGCTTGTCAGATGGTTGAGTTACCTAGTCATGGAAATGCATTCACATGGGGAGGCATGAGATGTAACCAACAATACATTCAGTGCAAGTTAGATCGAGCTTTTGGGAACAAAGCTTGGTATAAGATGTTTTTGGTATCTAATCAAGCATTTCTGGAGAAAAAGGGTTCTGATCATAGACCGGTTTTGGTAAAGTTGTTGTCCTCTCATGATGAGTATAGAGGACAATTCAGATTTGATAAAAGAATGCTCCACAAACCTAGAGTTAAAGAATGATCAAGCTTGGAATCCTGTGAATCATCAAGATAGGAACTCGGTTTCAGATAGGATAAGAAGATGTAGGAAGGCGCTCAGTGGTTGGAAGATATTAAATACAAATGCTAGAACAGATATTGTTAGGATCCAGGATGCCTTATAAAGTGAACAATCTGCTGCTAATCCATGTTATCACACTCAGATTGGACTTAGAAGAGATCTGTTGAGAGCTTATAAGGAGGAAGGAGGGTTCTGGAGTCAGAAGTGCAGAAAGAGATGTGTGAAAGAAGGAGATGGTAACACAAAGTTTTTTCATGATTCTGTTGAAGATCTTCTGCACACTTGTCTCTATTAATCTGTATCAATATATTTTTCTCCACGTTGAATAACTCCTGCAAACTTGTTTCTATTAATCTGCATCAATATTAATTAATCGCATCTTCTGGGGTTCGAACCCCAGATCACCTGGTGTATAAGCATTAATAAACTCTTAACCAAACTACTGGGTTAAAAGGGCTTCCGGGTGTATAAGCATGCTGATTATTTATTAATATTTTTTTGTTAACCTAAGTGTAAATAATTGTGGAAGCCTCCTTGGCCCAGTGGTCGATCAAAAGTTCATTAATACTTCTACACCCGGAGGTCGTATGACGTTTGAATCCCAGAAGTTGTGATTTATTATTATATATGTAGAATAATGGAGACAAACTTACATGAGATTTTCAGCGTGGGGCAAGTTAGAATCATTTGACGTGGATCAAAGCGGTAGATTTGTCCGTTGTAGAATCGTTGATGAAACAATTTTCATAATTTGTAATAGAATAATAATAAAAATTCAGTGTTAAAAAAGTGTAAATGAGTTAATTATATATAAATATTCAATTTTTTTAGCATTAGACATAAGCATAAGTCAAATATAACAACTACTTATCTAATATTTTTAGATATCTATGATTCGAAACTATAGATTTGGTGATGGAAATAAAAAAGAAATAGGAATATTACGAAGAACAATCGAGAAAAGATAAAGGTGCTTCTTATGTTTTCTTCTTATGGAACATATAAAAAGTTAAAAAAAAAACTATAAAAAAAATTTATTTCATATAGCTTATATCTTTTCAATATTTTATAACTATATATATTATATAAAGGAGGATGCACATGATAAGAACGCGACATGTAAGCAAAATTCTAATTCACCAGATCACGACATGTTGCTAGTGCTAATAAGATGATGACATGTGTTAACAATTAAAATTAATCATAAAAAAATAAAATAAAAGTAGAAACGAATAAAATGATTATCAAGTAACTATTCAAATAGTAAAAAAAAAAATTTCTATTTCAAACTAATAAAGTAAAAAGGAAAATTTCTAATAGTCGAAACTAACTAGGTAAAAAAAAAATCTAATAGTTCAAACTAACTATAAAGTAAATTAAGACAAAAAAATATAGAGAGTATGAACTATTTTTACGATTCCATTGCATAATTAATATATACTCCTTCTGTTTGTTTTAAATGGTGTTTTAGAAGATTTTTTATTTGTTTCAAATTAAGTGATGTTTTCACTTTTCAGTTTCTATGCAAAATTAATTGTGTTTTTGTTGTTTTCGACTCATTAAATTATCCATATTTGTTTTCTATTGGTTAAAGTGTTTTGGGTAGATAAAAATAGAAGTTTTATTTTAGACAAAAAAAAAATTTAAATTATTTCTTAATTAATGGGCATAAACCTTAAACATGATCTAATTACAAACATAGATAGTATTTATAATCCATAAAAATATTCTTTTACTTACTTATATATATGAGTCTCCATGATATGAACTATGACAATGAAATTAAGATATAAATTGATCTCTCATAATTCAACACTTACGTTTAAATAGTATTTTAAAATATTTTTCTAATTCACTAAGTAACTAAATAAAACAAATATTTATATTTATAATTTTTAATGTGTTTACCTGCGTATTAACGCGGGTTCTAATCTAGTTACAAAATAAACTTCAATCCTCTATATATTAATTGAGGAGACACTAATGTGAAAATCCTAAGATTTTAAGGAACATGTCATTTAATTTAACCAATGGGAACATTTCAATTAAAATTATATGTCAAAATGGAAATCTCTACATATTCTTATTAACTTTATAACATAGCCTATTAATACATGTTTTATAAATCTAAGTTCAAATAAATGTAATATTAAGACTTCCTATATCATATATTTTTATTTTATTTTTTTATATTAAAAATGGTTTATTATTATGTTTGTAACAATATTATTTGTTGTGTATATATGTATTTAGATTAATATGATATATACAAATATTTTAATTATGATATCCTATTATATATATAAATACACTTACAAATATTTACATATGTCATTATTGGAAAATATATATTATTTTTTATTTGTTATATCTAATAAATTCATATCAATCTAAATTTTTTCTGATTTATCGCATGCTCTATAATTTACAGGAATAACAAAAAATATTTTACACTTAAATATATTGAAATAAATAATATTTTCATATGTTTTGACCAATTTTACACATAAAAATATCAAAAGTAATGATATCAAAATATGTTTGATCAAAATTTAACTTGATATTTATGGATAGTGCATATCATTTTTGTAAACTTACCCATTTAAATATTAAAATCGATTGCACAATGCATATCATTTTTGTAAAGTTACCCATCTAAATATCTAAATTTAATTCTATCATATGATTTTTCACATACATTTAAATATTAAAATTGATTAAAAATATATTTAATCATTTAATTCCACGCTTGGCGTGGATTAAAATCTAGTATGCAATTAAAATTTATATCTGAAATTTATAATCACACATTTGGTAAATCTAGTTTAATTTAAATGAGGGGTAAAAACGCGAAAGGTTTCGTTCTTTTTGGTGCAAAAGCAAAAGGTCTTAATATATGTGTTAATTCTTCTAAAACCTAATCGTGTTTAGGAAACCCTAATACAGTATCCTCTCCACATGCCCTACTGCAATTTGGGGGGGCGACCATGATCTCTAAACAAGTTGAAGCAACGCAGAAAACGATTCCTGAGCCAGCGTCATTTTCAACACTACCAGACGAAAGCACAGAGACCATTCTTGCACGTGTTTCGAGATGGAAGTACCCTTGGCTCTCTCTTGTCTCAAAGAGATTCCACTCTCTCTTATCTTCTATGCAAATCTATAAGACGCGATCTCAAATCGAAGCCGAAGAACCATGCGTCTATGTCTGCTTACAACTGCCAAATCAACCATATCCGAGTTGCTTTAGTCTTTGGTCGAAACCTAATCAAACAACACGAACCAAACGGAGAGGGAAGATTGATAATGTAAATGCTCTGTTTTGTTCTGGAAATACTTGATATCTTATTGAATGATAATACTTGGCTTTATATAGCCTTACACCTTAACCACACGATCATGAACAACTTGAACACATGAACCTAAAAACAAGCAGACCTCAACTCAACTACTTGACCGAAACAATAGGACTTGTTATTGACTCATTCCAACTTCTAAGACTTATTCAAACTTCAATTCAAACGGTTACTCCCTCCTTAACCAGACATTTGCTCCAACAAAACCCTCCTTAAGCTAACCTTGGCGAAAGTTTAGCTTATCTTCAACTGAGCAAATTCCAAGCTTGTTCCTCAACGCTTCGAATACCTCCCTCTTCAACGGCTTTGTGAAGATGTCTGCAACTTGCTCTTGTGATCCACAATGCTCAAGAGATATCTTCCCTTCTTTGACCAGATCCCTAAGGAAATGAAACCTCACCCCAATGTGCTTGCACCTCCCATGGAACACTGGATTTTTAGACAGCTTTATGGTTGATGTGTTGTCGCAGAGAATGACAATTCCTTCACTTGTATCATACCGCAGCTCTGTCAATATCCTCTCAAACCAAATTGCTTGACAAGCACATGCTGAGGCTGCCACATACTCAGCTTCCGTGGTGGACAAAGTTACTATCGGCTGCTTCTTTGAGGACCAGGCAACAGCCGCTCCATCCAGCAAGAACACGTATCCTGATGTGCTCTTTCTGCTATCTAAATCACCTGCAAAGTCACTGTCTGTATACACCAACAGCTCCTCTGTTCCACCTCTCTTGTACCATAACCCGAAATCCATAGTTCCTTTCAAGTATCTCAACACTCTTTTGGCAGCTTGAAAGTGAAGTAGAGTGGGACTAGACATGAAACGGCTTAGGAGACTTACAACATATTGAAGATCAGGCCTTGTATTTGTGATATACATGAGGCTTCCAATGATTTGCTTGTAGTAAGTCTCATCAATACGTTCCCCTCCTTCATCTTTATCAAGTTTGCTTCCTGGAACCATCGGATTCCATACTGAATTGCAATTCTCCATCTCAAACCTCTTCAGGACTTCATAAGCATATTTTCCTTGAGACACATGTATGCCTTGTGGAGTTTGCAGCACCTCAATTCCCAAGAAAAACCTCATATTTCCAAGATCAGTCATGTCAAATTCTCTTTGCATAGACAATTTGAACTCTTCCATCATCTGTTTATCATCGCCTGTGTATATCAAATCATCCACATACACACTAACAATTAAGATGTTACCTCGACCATTTGTTTTCAAGAACAGAGTTTCTTCATTCTGAGACTTCACGAGACCCTCCTTAGTGAAGTACTCCTCAAGCCGACTGAACCAAGCTCTCGGGGCCTGCCTTAGTCCGTATAAGGCCTTGTGTAGCTTATACACCTTCTCTTCTTCTCCCTTAACCTCATATCCTCTTGGTTGTTGTATGTAAACATCTTCAACCAACACTCCATGGAGAAATGCTGATTTTACATCAAGCTGATATATCTCCCAATCTCTCTGAGCTGCGGTTGCAAGAATGCTTCTGATGGTGTCCATCCTTGCAACTGGTGCATACACCTCAGTGAAGTCGATTCCTAGCTCTTGAGAGTATCCCTTAGCCACCAACCGTGCCTTGTGTTTAGTGATTTCTCCACGCTTATTCAACTTGGTTTTGTACAGCCATTTGACTCCAATGCACTTTGCTCCATGTGGGAGATGGCATAGCTCCCAAGTCTCATTCTTCTGTATTGATTTTATCTCTTCATTCATAGCCTCTCTCCACTTCAAGGCTTTGTTTGCTTCTTCAAAGGTTTGTGGATCAAGGGAATTGATCTCCACCATATTAACTTCATCTTCTTCACTGTCATTTCCAGCTTCATGGACATAATCTTTGAGATATTGTGGAAGTCTTCTCGTTCTACTACTCTCCCGGACTTCCACCACCG
Organism: Arabis hirsuta; assembly: GCA_964056655.1. Lineage (NCBI taxonomy): Eukaryota > Viridiplantae > Streptophyta > Magnoliopsida > Brassicales > Brassicaceae > Arabis > Arabis hirsuta. The sequence continues at coordinate 21,928,409 of OZ053313.1, read as the reverse complement.
GCTCACGCTGAGCTTCTGCATTTTCATCACCACTGTTTTCAGCTGCAGTTTCAGTAGGCGGTTCTGTTTCGGTTCCTACGTCTTCATCATCATTATTCTCTTCATCACTTTCCTCCCACACTTCATTCTCATCACTCCATGTTAGCTCTGTTTCCATCTGATGGTCTCTGTCTTCACACCAATTCCACCCTTTTGTTTCCTCAAACACCACATCTTTGCTTATTATGATCATCTTTGTGTTTGGATCATATAATCTGTATGCCTTAGATTCCTCAGAGAAGCCAACAAGCACGCAGGTTGTGCTCTTGTCGTCAAGCTTGCTTCTCTTTACATCTGGAATGTGTGCATGCGCTAAGCTTCCCCACACACGAAAGTGTTCCACACTTGGTTTTACCCCTCCCCACGCTTCTTGCGGTGTGATGTCCTTGACCGCATGAGTTGGACATCGGTTTAGGACGTAGAATGTCCACTTGACTGCCTCTGGCCAGAATATCTTTGGAACCTTTCTTATGGAGAGCATTGATCTGACCATGTTCATCACTGTACGGTTCTTTCTCTCTGCAATACCATTATGTTGTGGTGTGTACGCAGTGGTGAGTTGTCTTCGAATTCCCTCATTTTTGCAGTAATCTGAGAACTCATTTGATGTGTACTCCCCTCCTCTATCAGTTCTTAGGCACTTGATACTTCTCCCAGCTTCAGTTTCCACTTGCCTCTTGAACATCTTAAACTGAATAAACGCTTCAGACTTCTCTTTCAAGAGATACACCCAAGCTTTTCTACTATAATCGTCAATGAAACACAAGATATACCGTTTCCCACGGCTTGATGTGGGATTGATTGGACCACATATGTCAGAATGAATTAGATCAAGTACCTCTTTTGCTCTCCATGTACTCTTCTTAGGGATGGCACTCCTCGGTTGTTTGCCCACCAGACAGTCTGAGCAAATGTATCTTTGTGCATCAAAGGTTGGAAGGCCACTCACCATTCCCTTGCTTTGGAGAGTTTTCATTCCTTGATGGCTTAGGTGACCGTAGCGTTCATGCCACAGTCTTGGCATCTCTTCAGCAGTAACGAGCAAGCATCCTTGTCGCCTCATCTCTTCATTTGTCTCATCAAACAGAATAAACATTCTGTTTGCACTCATCTTACTTTCTGCAATCAATCCTCTTTCCTCGTGATAGATTTTGCAGCCTCCTCTCTGGATTATGATTACCATATTCTTCTCCTGAAGTTGGCCAACGCTCAGCAAGTTATTTTTTAGCTCAAGTACGTAATACACATCACTGATGTTGTATATCACATTCTGCAGCATGAGTTTCACGGTTCCTTTTCCAGCAACCTCAAGTCTCTTGTTGTTTCCAAGTTTGACTGAGTGTTTGAAGTTCTCATCAAGACTTGAAAACAGTTCCTTGTCACCGCTCATGTGATTTGAGCATCCTGAATCTAGAAACCACGCTCTCTTCCTCGCATTCTCTTGCTTCTCAGAGTGCGTCATCAAGACCTTCTCTTCATCATCATTCTTAGGTTCTTCTTCTTCTTCGATGTACGCCAATAACAACACTTCTTCCTTGTCCTCAAGAAGAGCGTAGTTTGCTTCTTCATCCCACTTAGGACACTCATTTTGGTAATGTCCAAGTCTGTGACACTTGAAACACTCCACTGAGCTCTTGTTCAAGAACTCTCTTCCCCTGCCTCGTCCTCTGCCTCTTCCATTGAAACCTCTTCCTCTGGTTATAAACCCTCTTCCAGACGTCACTTTCAAAGCTTGATCATGTGACACTTTGAGGATTTGATCATCACCCTTGTCTTGTTTCTTGAATTTCTTCTCATGGACTGAAAGAGAACTCTGCAGTTCATCCAATGGAATGCTCTCAATGTCCTTTGATTCTTCAATGGACACCACCATGTACATGAATTTTTCAGTAAGAGTTCTGAGAATCTTCTCCACTACTTTTGCCTCTTCCATGAACTCTCCATTGCTTCTCATCTGATTTGTGATTGCTAGGACCCGAGAGAAATATCCATCCACATCTTCAGATTCTCTCATCTCTAGCAGCTCAAAATCTCTCCTCAATTTCTGCAACATCGATTTCTTCACTCGATCATTACCACCATACTTCTTCTTCATTGAGTCCCAAATGATCTTAGAGGACCTCCTGTCCAAGATTTGCTCAAATGTTACCCTATCAATGGATTGATACAGGTAATGTTTGACCTTGTGATCATTTGTCTTAGCATTCTCTAGCTGGTTCCTCTGTTCTTCAGACAATACCACCGTGGTTGCAGGTTCTTCAAAACCTATTTCGATTAGGCTCCATAAGCCTCTTGCTCTGAAGAAATTCTCCATGACCTCACTCCAGTGATCCCAGTGCCCATCAAACTGTGGCAGCTTCATCTTATCGTCTCCCATCTCTCACACTTGTGTCTTGAAGGCTACGGCTTCTTCTCAAGTTTTTCTAATGCCAAAGCAGAGCTCTGATACCACTTTGATAATGTAAATGCTCTGTTTTGTTCTGGAAATACTTGATATCTTATTGAATGATAATACTTGGCTTTATATAGCCTTACACCTTAACCACACGATCATGAACAACTTGAACACATGAACCTAAAAACAAGCAGACCTCAACTCAACTACTTGACCGAAACAATAGGACTTGTTATTGACTCATTCCAACTTCTAAGACTTATTCAAACTTCCATTCAAACGGCTACTCCCTCCTTAACCAGACATTTGCTCCAACAAAGATTAGGTTTAAGCAGAATCCAAGTGGAAATTCAGTTGTTCCGATACCTTTCTCTGCTCAACCCTTACCAGATGCCATCTTATCGGTTGGTTCGGAAATCTACACAATCGGTGGAGCACCCTACAAGGAGCCTTGTTCCTCGGTTCGGATCCTTGATTGTCAGACTCACACTTGGCGTGACGCCCCTAACATGACCGTGGTACGTGAGAGTGCAAGTGCAATATTCATGGATGAGAAAATATATGTGATGGGAGGTTGCGAGATTGGCGCGTACTCTACTAAGTGGATTGAAGTGTTTGAGATAAAGACTCAGTCTTGGACAGCCTTGCCGGGTCCTGGCGATGAAGAGTTACAAGGTCAGTTACGACGCGGATATTGTTATATAGTTGATGCCTTTGAGGGAAAGATTTACGTAGCGGCAAATGAAAAAGACTACACATACGATCTGAAATATGGTACATGGAAAGTTATCGAAAAGCAATCGAGTTTCCTATCCTTCGCAGAGATGTGGTGTTGGGTAGAGAATGTAGTGTAGTGTTACACGTTCTCTGGGTACTTAATGTGGTCTGAACCGTACAACTGGGAGTGGAGAGAGATCAAGGGTTTGGAAAAATTGCTTGGGCACCGTACAAGAGGTTTAAAAATTGGGAGTGCTCTTCTCATGGATAACTATGGTGGAAAACTGTTAGTTATGTGGGATCCATATCCAAATCATTGTACCAAAATTTGGTACGCCATGATTTCTTTGGAATCAAGATGCAATGGAAGCGAGGTTTGGGGTAACGTTGAGTGCGTCGATGTGCTTACATTTCCAGGCGAATCATATGAATACTTGCGTTGTTTCATTGCTTCGGTTTGATCATTTTTTTTTTTTTTGGTCACATGTTTTTGTGCTCGTTCATTTTGCTTTAAACAGTTGTTTTGTTCTTAATTTGTTCAATAAACAGTTGTTTTGATCTTTCATTTCAAGAATTAAGGATCCTCCTAAATTTCATTTAAAACTCAAGTGAGATTATCATAAGCTTAACTATTAATATATGTGTTTTGCGCTGTGCAATTGAGACTGGCGGTCTAAGTTGAGGCAGAGAAAATTCCAATCCACGGTTTCATTAGTATCTTGTTACCATGCTTTTAGTGGTGAAAATTAGGATTATGATGTTGAGAACCATTGTCAATCGAGATTTTCTCATTGAGATGATGATTAAAAAAAGGAATTTGATACTATTATTATTAATACTTGAAAACAAATTTGCAAAGTTAAAAGAGATTTTCTCCGTAGCAACCACAAGGGTGAGACTTTTTGCATTTGTGAGCGACTCTCTTCAATATCATCCGATGGAAGAGAAACACCAATAAAAAGGGTGATGCAAGAGCCTCCAAGTTGTAATAGAAACCGGACAATGGAAGAACAAGTGGTTGATAGATTCATCATTAAGGACAAGTTTTGTCCATACGAACACCACAAGTTGCCAAAAGGAAATGTATTTGCAATTTCCATATAGCCTATTTTAGAGCTAGGTTGCCATGATGGGGAAGGACTTGAATTGAATCTGTGGCACGAGCAAGAGAGTGTGCAACATCATAGCCGGAGCGGACATTATAAACTCCATCCTTAGTGTATGACCACAATACTTTACCAATTCAAGTCCAACCAGAATAGAAGACCATCCAACGACTCCTGGTTGCTTATGTAGCTGTGTCTTGATTATTTTCCGACCAAAACCGAGATATCAAACTCGTAATATCAGAAATGACCACCGATGAAAGTTTAAAACATGAACAATATAACTAATTAACCATTAATACTTGTCTCTATTCTCCTTCCACACCAAAATTTTCTTCTTTCCTCCTGAAAAACAACAACACAAAACTCTTAGCAAAATCCACAATTCCAAAGATTCTCAAACACACAAAATCATGAAATTGCTTACTTAATAGCTAACTTGATTAGTGAAGCTGGTCTTTCATATCCTCTTTCTTCCTTCTTTTGACCCTTCAATATCTCTTCTTTTGATTCCATTTTCCATGAAGCTTTAGTCAAAGATTCACCTAACAACTCTGCAATATTTGTAGCCATTGCTTCAACCTTCTCCACAAATGGAAAATTCTTCTCTTCAAATTGGTTAGACAACCAAAGATACATGGACAAAACTTGGTGTCTACCCTCTAAATCCAACAACTCGGTATCGTTCTTAGCAGAACCTTTTGGCATCCCCATCGCGACATTAACCGGCATATCTTGGCTATAAGTTGAAGCAAATCGATATAAATGGTACATTGCTTTCGGATTCCTGATATTCACCGGTGCAAAACAGAAGTTAAACCGGTCTTCTAGAGATATTCCTTCTACTTTCTCCAACATATTTGCTACTTTCTTCACATGATCATGACGACACAAGAAGTAAGAACCGTCAAGTCTGCAATGTTTCCCAAAATGATCTAAGAGTTTTGAAAAGGTCATATTGGGAACTTGTGCAGCAAAGAGCTCAATCTGTTCAAAGAAAGGGAAAAGCCCAACTTTTTTAACTTCATCAAACGGTTGTTGCAAACACTCGATTAAATAGCTTAGATCTTCTAAATGTAATGTCGTTGTGAGTCCATCTGGATAACGGCTTCCTCTCCTTCCAGCTCTCCCGGCAATCTGTTTCACCTGCGAAGCCGCAACTGGAACAATCTTATCGCCGTTATACTTGTTCAAACTGTAAAACACAACCCGTCTTATGTTAAGATTCAATCCCATTCCAACAGCATCACTAGCAACCAAAACATCGTATTCATTTTCTTGATCGTTAAACAGATTCGCTTGCTGTCTCCTCGTCTCAGGAGGCAATGCACCATAAATAACACAGCAACGATGCTTTGTATGTTTCTCGATAGCCATTTTGACTTCAAATATCTCTCTTCTAGAGAACGCAACAATACAATCACCCGACTTAACGTTCTTAAGCTCTCCTAATAAGGTCTTAGCCTCCACAACTAATGGTTTGAACCTCTCGTAATGCTCTTCAACTAACTCATCCCCTGTATCAGCACACATCTTACGCACAATCTCCAAAACACTCGGATCTCCGCACAAATGAATCTCATCGGCTTTTAATCCAAGCAAAGCTTTTGTCCAAGCATGACCTCTACTAGGATCTGCCATCATTTGTATTTCATCGATCACAGCCACTTCATATAACTCATCTGTAGACACCATTTCAACCGTACAAGAAACATGGTTTGAGAACGGAACATGTTTCTTCTCTTGTCCAGTCAAGAGACTACAGTAAATCCCCAATGCATTTACTTTATCAAAAACTTCCATGGCTAATAACCTAAGCGGGCTGCAATACAATCCGTTCTTCGCTTCCATAAACCGCTGCAAAGCATTGTAAGTTTTGCCACTGTTGGTCGGTCCACAATGGTAAACGATTTTACGCTTCATAGCACGAGCAAAAGGAAACCAAGTAGCAGGTTTCGTGAGGTCTGCAGATTCAACAACACTCTTAAAACGCTTGATCTCATCTGGAAACTCTTCAATACAGAACTCAACAAACACAGGGAACAGAAACTTAACAGCTTCATCTGTCGGTCCAACGCGAACAAGATCCTGAACAACCTCAACTTTACATTTCTCCAAGAAAAATTCCCGGAATTTGCTAACAGCAGTCGGGAAAAACGATTTCCCGATATATATCGCAAGAGCCTGATTAGCTGCCCAACCCGACTGCGCAAAATAACCGAAAATCTCACGTATTGTATCCCATTCACTACGCTGAAGCTTACAACGCACTTCGCTTTCCCTAAGCTCACTATATAGTTCCAAAGGATCATGATACCGAGCGTTTAAAGCACGAGCAGCTTCGCTACTCTCTACAACATTATCTGTCTCAGAGACCGCTAAATCTTTCATCAAACTCTCATCTACATCACCAAGTTCATTAATCACACCTTCCTCATCATAATCCTCACCCTCAGAACCAACACTTTCTTCTTCTTCACAATCATCATTTTCACCATTATTATCCACAGTAGACGAAAAGCCCCTAACTTTACCAAACCCAATACACCCGAATCTGTAATCATTCAACGGAAGCTGAACCCGAACACGATTATCCGAACAAAACCGGCTCGTGGGCACATCGAATTCGAAATTAACGAGAGATCTACAATCAGATTCTCTTAAAGAATGTAAATTTCGGGTTGATAACAGAAACCTAACTCTAGAAGTATAAGCTCTACGCAAAAATCCAGCTACGCCTCTCGCCATAGTCACGAACTCGAATCAGAATCGAAATTGACGATTTTGCAAGCAACGTTTTTTTACCTTGTTTCAAAAAAAAGTCGCGTCCTTTTTCTTATTGCTTCAAATGGGTTTCAATTCGAGGAAGAATAAAAATAGTAAACGAGATTGAAGAGACTAGAGAGAGAGAGAGAGAGAGAGAGAGAGAGAGATGCGGGAAATTGGTGATGGTGGTCGTTTAGAGCGAGAGAAGAAAAACCCTACAACATTTCTGTGAGGTTTTTGAAGGTTTTTTTTATGGGAGGGGCATTTACGGTATTTCAAGCATCTCCTTCTTTCCTCAGCTACAAACAAAAATTCGAGATTTTTAATTTTATCCAGGTTTTTTGTCAGATCGATTGGTCTCAAGAGTTTCCTGAAATCTAGTGGCAAAGATGCAGGTCATTGGGTCTTGCTCTTTGAAACCTAATCCGATCAATCCACATGAGAATGATTTTGTGGGTCGAAGACAGCTTCTTTCCTCCGCCTGTTCCAGAATCTCCCGAACCGACGTCGTTTCAGACCGACCACTTTCTTCAGTAAAGTAAGCATTTTAGCTTCTTATACACAGCCAAATTTGCTCAAATTTCTGTATTTTGGTTACTTCTAATTCGAGTTATGAACATTTTCCAAAGATGGGTAGTGAAAATTCTCCGAAAAGCTTTAACTTTTGGAACAGTATTGTCTAGTGTCATTTAGTCCCAATATGTAAATTTTTGTTTGTAACTTGGAACATATATTCATTAGTGTGTTTCTTTCTGTTGTAAAATTTAATTTCCTGAGATTTTACTTGGAAATTTGATGTTCATGTAGCTTTTGGTTGTTTATATTTTGTTTAGGATTGGTCGAGACTGGAAGTCGAGTTTGCATGAGTTAGCTATGAGTAGTGTCCCTTCGACGACAAGGCGAATCTTGTTGACAAGTATAATCATGAATTTGTGCTATAATCCTTCAAGGTATTTATCAGGTCTGCACCTTGTTCAGCTATTTGTTTTTCTTCTAAAAGGCTTTGTTTAATACTTTGATGGATCAAATTTTGTATAGGAAGCTTTGTTGTCACAATCAAAGTATTGTAGTTCGTAGGTACTGATGTTTCGAAGCTCTTATTAGAAGAAATTTTGAAATAGTAGGGTTCGATTTCAGAATATTCTTGAATTAGACTTATCAAAAGGAAGCTACGACTGTTGGATTTGGTGCTCTAGTAGAGAACACGGATCATCATGATATGATCTCGCCTTTTCAGTTCTTGTGCTTATTATAAGATCGTTTTCGTCAAATCGTAGTGATATAATTTGGTTATTGAGTATGCACTTTTGATGAACTACAGCCCTAGCACTTGGCGATCCAGCTGTTGCGACAATTGAAGATGTTAGGCCACCTGTTTTCCCTGCTGGGCCCCTTTTCCCTACCGAGGTTAGTTCCTTTAACGAGGATAATTGGTAATCAAAGTTTTAGGTTTTCATGGATATTCGAAACTTAATCTATCTTCCTTACGTTTCAGGGAAGAATTGTGCAACTGTTTGAGAATAATACTTATTCCGTTGTCAACATATTTGATGTGACTTTGCGGCCTCAGCTCAAAATGACGGGTGTGGTTGAGGTAATGTTTCTTAATACTGAAAAAAATATCTATTGTGTTTGTTGTTTTTTATTGTTTGACTTACAATTGCTCTCAAAATTCAATTGTAGATACCCGAAGGAAATGGCTCTGGAGTAGTTTGGAATGGACAAGGATACATTGTGACCAATTATCACGGTAAGATGATCTGAATGAACCTTGATTTAGTGCACAAGTGCTTGAGTCAGTCTCATATAATATTACGCCCTCCGTTTCTTAATATATAAGATGTTTTCGAGATTTTTTTTTGTTTCATAATTTTAAGATTTCTATGAATAATGTGTAAATAATAGCATTATGCAGTCTTTTTTTTTTAATTAGTTGAATTGTTTATTAAATAATTTTATTTGAAAGAAAAGTTTTTTTTTAAACTTTGTGATTTAAGCCAAAAGGGAGTATAATTTTATTTGTATCTTCTGCTGAATAGTTATTGGAAATGCCCTTTCAAGAAACCCAAGCCCCGGGGATGTAGTTGGTCGGGTGAATATTCTGGCATCTGATGGGTAAGTTTTGATGAAGGTTGAATTGCTTTAGCCGTTTGAGTCTCTCTACTTATCGTCTGCTCGTTTGTGCAAATTTTGAAGGGTACAGAAGAATTTTGAAGGGAAACTTGTCGGCGCTGATCGTGCTAAGGATCTTGCTGTCTTGAAGGTATATGTTTTGGTTATAATTTTGATGGACTGTAAAAGGAAGCATTTGCTTATATTGATGTACAAAAAAAAATCAGGTAGAAGCCCCTGAAACTCTCCTGAAACCGATTAAAGTTGGGCAATCAAATTCTCTAAAAGTTGGGCAGCAATGTTTAGCAATTGGAAACCCATTTGGCTTTGACCACACCCTTACTGTCGGTGTCATCAGCGGTCTTAACCGCGACATTTTTAGTCAAACCGGAGTTACAATTGGTGGTGGTATTCAAACCGATGCAGCCATTAACCCCGGAAATAGGTACGTCTATAGTATCATACAAAAAGGGATTATGTAAAAACATTTCTTGTGTGTGTTCAATAAATTTTTCTGTATTAAATATTTCAGTGGAGGTCCTCTCCTTGATTCAAAAGGGAACTTAATTGGGATCAACACAGCCATATTCACGCAGACAGGTGAGTTTAGTTACTATCGAAAATTATATAGGAATTCACTTTAAGTCTAATTTTTTGCTTCAACAGGAACATCTGCGGGTGTCGGGTTTGCAATCCCGTCATCAACTGTATTGAAAATTGTTCCTCAACTAATCCAATTCAGCAAAGTAAGTACATACAAAATCCATTATTTTGTTTTTCTAAATCCATCCATATTTGGACTTTCTCGATGTTGTTATGGAATCAAATTTCAGGTCCTTCGAGCTGGTATTAACATAGAATTAGCCCCGGATTCAGTAGCTAACCAACTCAATGTTCGTAATGGAGCTCTTGTCCTTCAGGTACTGTATATAAACAACATCACACTCTTAAACCTCGAAACCATCCTTTCTTTTTCTGACAAAAATGATTGAGAATGCAGGTACCGGGAAATAGTCGAGCTGAAAAAGCAGGATTACGTCCGACATCTCGGGGTTTTGCTGGTAATATAATACTTGGAGATGTCATTGTTGCAGTTGATGAAAAACCCGTAAGCCCGATGAACTTTTAACATAAAAACAAGAAAATGATTCTCAAGTTTTTGTTTTCGTGTCCCTATGTGATTGACTGATTGTCATTTCTTGTTTTGTTCTTGAAAGGAAGAACCGTTTTTTGTTCTGCTCAGATATATCTTCAGGATTTAACTGAGGTTCTGTATCTTTTTTCTCAGGTGAAGAACAAAGCGGAGTTGATGAAGATATTAGATGAGTATAGTGTGGGTGATAAGGTGAATCTTAAGATCAAGAGAGGAACTGAAGATTTAGAGTTACAAATCTCATTGGAAGAGAAAAGTTCGTGAGAAGTTTACAACATATGATCTCTCCATCTCAAGTCTCTTTGCCTTTCCTTTGTATGTTTGAGAACAGCCAAGTCATCTTTACTTCTCATTCTCTGAATATGTACGTACGTCAATGGAAAAAAAATTCACTAAATTATTTGTTTTTCTTTATTTCAAATTTTTGAAACTAAATATATCATTCAAAAGGAGTACCTAAAATGCCATTAAACAAAGAGGAATTGCCAAATATGACTCACTCTATTCATACGCCTGCCTTTCATTGGTATGGCTTATAGCAGAGTAGTAGCATGAAATAGCATTAGCATTACGAGTATGCTGCAGGAACAGTATACTCTGATTAATATGCATAAGTGATTGACAGAGTTGTGAATAACTATATATAAAATTAAATAAATTATTTCATTATAGTTATTTATATGTATTCTAATACGTTATATATACACTAGTTATAAGTTATAACAACATTTTTTATTCAATTATTCTTTTATTAAATTATTATTTTATTATAATACTATTTAACAAATAGAAAAATAAACTAATGTTAAATAGTAGGTTTTAGTTTTAATATAAATATATTTATAAATTTATAACATAATTTTTTAATAATATTTTCAAATTTAAATTATATCTAACTAATTTTTTTTGATATTATTTTAAAATAATAAAACCAAGAAAATAATGATAAATATTAACTAAAATAAATAAAAGTTAATATAATTTATTTTTGATCTTATATATAAAAAAATTAGCTATTTAATATTTTTTTTATATCTTTTAATAATATTATATGTCAAAACTCATGAAAAGCTCTATGGAGGAGCATTGAGGGTAAAAGCATTTAGAGAGCATTAGCAGTTACTAAACGCTATGTTTAATGCTTTACCTACCAATCAAGTTTTAATGATAAAGAGCATGATACTCATTTAAATGCTTTGCCAATCAAGGCCATTGTATATATATTATGTTTAAAATGACGAAAATACCCCCACCAACTACAACATATTATCATCACACACTCCACTTTGTTAGTAGTACACGAATGGGAAAAAAGATTATCATAAAAAATACCGTTGGTTAAAAATGATGTTTCAAAAAATACCATTATTTGAAAAGTCTTTCCAAATATACTATAATTCACTATTCATATAACAGTAAAAAAAAACAATAATATCCTTTAGTACAAGCTATACATTTTGCTTCACAAGATTTTGTCTTTATCTACCACCGTCTTGTCCACCACTATCTCTGTATATTTGGAAATATATTATTCAAAAATGGTATTTTGGCTAATTTTCTCATGGCTAGACACTGCATTAAATTATTATATGGGTATTTTATTAATTATAAATTTCAATTTTGTTATTATCCTAATTAATCTTTAAACAAATCCCCTTCCTATTAAAACCAAAGTACAATTATTAAAAATCTTAAGTGTTTTAATTTTATTGGTCAAAAATTATGACATGTCTTCTCAAAATGATGACATGGCTTAAAGTAATTAAGTATATAACTTTCTTAATTGAATTGAATTATTATGATTGTTTTGCTTAATTGAATTGAATTATTGTTATTGTTATTGTTACAATTAACAATTTTCGAATCTTTTTTTTAACCAACAACCAATTTCGGACTTTAAAAAAACATTAACAACCAATAAAAAAAATTGAAAATCTTATCAACGATTTTATCAAACAAAGCAATATTATACGCATTTTATATTCACTTAGTGTTATACTAAATTTTATATAAAAGATTGTGTCGGATAGATTAGATTATGGTTTAAACGGATAATCAAAAACTGTTATGGTTAACTTGGTTTTTAATTAAATGCCAGTTATCAGTCATATAATTAGCTTACTTGGTTAAAGTTGGTTTTGTTACTCATTTAGAATATACCCAACATCTATCCATTATTATTTATGTTTATTATTCAAAATAGTACTGCAACTAACCGATTAATAATTGAGCACATTAGTAACCAGATTGGCGTAGTTTATTATCTTTTTAGAATATACCATCTGCTAATTGTTGTTGTACAGGTGGATTTGTCAAACCTTTTGATTTAATTATTGTTTTTTACATTGTGATTTTATACCATAAATCTTTAACAAAATATTCTCTAACCGTTGAATTTTACTTAGATCGTTATAAACAGAATTCTACACCATTGACAAGATGAAACTCAACATACACCAAAATATTTTTATTTTTCTTTCACATTCTCTAATGGTATATTTTCAGTTTCAAAAATTAATGTTGCCGAATGTAAAGAACACCAAAAATACATGGCGAGTTTGTGTAAAGGTATTACATAAACTATATCATTTTCTCAAGCTTTTTCAAATGTTTACATGAAAAATTGAATCAGTCTCTAATCATTAGCATAATATCCCGTCTATATGTCCATATCATGTTTCAAATATAATGTTACATGTTTCGTGTTTCATAAAATATTAAACTCATTTTATTACTATGCAGATACTATGGTATAATGATTCACCACATGTCCACAACTATAAAATTTCAGATTTAAATTTCTCTGATGATATGTAAGTAAATCTAAATATTTAACAAAAAATTACTACGTAACTTAATTTATATTTAACTATTGTTTAATCTAAATCTGATTTAGGGTTCCGAAATTCAGGATCTATTTTTCCATAAAATTTAATAACACAAAACCTTTAATGTTTCCACAAAATTTATTGTTCGATCTATTTCCTTATAAATTGTAAAATTAGGTTATTAAATATTAGAATTAACTTATTTTCATAAAAATTTCATGCCCGCACAAGGTGCGGGTCAGTCACCTAGTTTTACTTTAAAAAGAAAAAATCAAAAGTTCAAAACCTTGTTTTGTCTAGAGTTATTTAGTCCCAATATGTAAAAATTTATTTGAAACTTGAAACATATATTCATTACTGTGTTTCTTTCTGTTGTAAGTTTTTGTTTCATGAGATTTTACTTTGAAAATTGATGTTCATGTAGCTTTTGGTTGTTTATATTTTGTTTAGGATTGGTGAAGGCTGGAAGTCGAATTTGCATGAGTTAGCTATGAGAAGTCCCTTTGACGACAAGGCGAATCTTGTTGACAACTTTAATCATGAATTTGTGCTATCCCTCAAGGTATTTATCAGGTCTGCACCTTGTTCAACTATTTGTTTTTCTTCTAAAAAGCTTTGTTTTCAACACTTTGATGGATTCAATTCTGTATAAGAAGCTTAATTGTCACAATCAGAGCATGGTAGTTGGTAGCTACTGATGATACAAAGCTCTTATCAGAAGGGATTTTGAAATAGCAAGGTTAGATTTCAGAATATTCATGAATTAGACTTGTCGAAAAGAAACAACATTCTTTAGTATTACGTATAGATTTGGTGCTCTAGTAGAGAACACGGATCATCATGATCTTATCTATCCTTTTCCCTGCTGGGCCTCTTTTCCCTACCGAGGTTAGTTTCTTTAACGAGGATAATTGGTAACCAAAGTTTTATTTTTTTATGGATATAAGAAGCTCCATATATCTTCCTATATACTTTTTGAAAATACAATTATATACTTTTCGAAAAATAAAATTAATTTCCTATGATGATAATATTATCCTAAACTGTTATCTTGATTTTATTTTAAAACTATTTATATGTTTTAAATTTTGATGTTATATAAGATTATGTACATGTCATTATTATGTTATGTTGAACCACGAGTGAAGATCATACCGACTTTTTTGTTACAACAGTGGAAGTTGTGTTCATAAGTCAATTTATCGAATCATTCAGTTAAATCATAGTTAAATTTTAATACCAATATTTTCTGCTATTTCATGTTTGAGAAATATAGAGACTCCAACAGAAGACTCTACATCTACAGTAGCAATACGTCTACTAAACAAGAAATGTAAAGAATTACAATTCTTTTATCCATTCTGAAATGAGATAATTCTGACACAGTAAACAATTTTATCTCAAATTAAATTAAAAATAATATTACTATTAGTAGCATCACGAATTTTAATTATGATTTAATATAATATGTTTTAATTAGAAATTAGGATAAAATAATATTTTCAAATATAAAAAAAGTTAGTTTAAAAAAAAAATTAGTTTAATTTTCAAATTTAAAAACATAAATAGGTTATTTTTCAAAAAACCCCAATAAGAAATGACAATCACAAAAGGTAAGAAAATTGAAACTTGAGATCATTTTCTTGTTTTATGTTAGAGGTTCATCGTACTGATGGGTTTGTCATCAAATGCAATAATGACATCTCCAAGTATTATATTACCAGCAAATCTTTAAGATGTTGGACGTAATCCTACTTTTTCTGTCAGATTATTTTTCGGTACCTGCATTCACAACCATTATTGTCTGAAAAAGAAAGAACGGTATTGAAGTTTTAGATTATAAAATATATTGACAACAAAATTGTGCAACTGTTTGAGAATAATACTTATTTTGTTGTCAATGTATTTGATGTGACATTACGGCCTCGACTCAAAATGACGGGTGTGATTGAGGTAATGTTTCTTAATATTAAAAGAATATCATTATCGCTGATTTAGTCGTCATTTGAGGTTTCCATTATCGCTGATTTGGGAATCGGAGGAGGGCAAAGTTGTGTGTTTACGGTTATTATGTTACATGAAATTTAAGTCACAATGGAGAAGAAGGAAAGCGAGAAGATGATACGATATATGTGGTTTTGGGTCTTTGGTTTGGGTAAATTTATGGTTTCGTAATTGGATTTCTTCTATAGGTTCCATTCTATTCTACAATTGTAAATGAAGTTTTTAACGAAATTGAGAATTAAAGGATGGCGTGACCGTTATCTGTATCTTTATTGGTGGATTATATTCATGATTATTTTTGCCTACGTGGAAACTCCTAAAGGCCTAGAAAATGTCCCTTTTTATATAAAAGAGAGAGGATGAGATTACCGTTATCTATATCTCTATTGGTGGATTGCATTCCTGATTATTTTTTCCTACGTGGAGGCTTCTAAAGGCTTAGAAAACGTCCCTTTTATATAAAGGAGATTTGCTTACTTTACGTGATTTGAAGTTAAAGAAAAAGGTTGTTCTTGTGCATATTCTGATTCAGTTGATTAATATTCTCCACAATTAGGTTGAATTATTTTATTTGGTTATTGTTTCCCTGTTGTTCAGCGATCGAGTTTAATACTAACTCAAGAGAATTTTCTCCGCTTGTAGTTGTAGATGGCACGTACTCCTCATATAAAAGCGTAAGTTTTATTTGATTTCTCACCGCTTCCTTGTATTCCAGTATTTGATTATATGCATGCATGTGATTATGTCCTTGAAAGTCGAATATTCTTTTTGAATTAGTATACCCTTTATTCTTCGATCGAAGCTTATATAGGGTTTATATCCCAAATTCTGATTTCTCAAGATTGATTGATACTTGTGTTGAACTGAAATTTCCGTGATTTGGCTTATCTACCATTTGTTGTTGTTCCGGGAGGTGCTTCTTTTTTGGTTATGCGTATACTTTGATTCTCTATGAAATTATAAGTTGTTGTAGAAGAACAGGAAAGGATCAAATCAAGAGTTATTTGATTTGATGTTCTGATATCATACGGTTCTTCTTTTATTGTGAAATTCACATCTAGTGTGAGTTCTGGTTTTGAGAAACAATAATCCAAGATTAATTATATATATGAATTATGCAAAGTTGGGTGTCAAGAATGTAGGGTAAACCTTATTTATTTAATTTGCGTGTGGTCGATTGCGATTTCATGTATGATGTCTCTGTTAGTTCGATTTCATGCATGTTGTAATGCTAGTATGTATAATAGGGGTTTTGAAATTCTTGATTTTTGGAGTCGGAGTCAGAGTCAGAGGAGCTGCTGAAACTAACCTCAATTTGACACAAGAGGATGCAAAGCGCTATCTGAACCAAGTCCAGAGAGCGTTTGCAAACAAAGTAGGAAAGTATGCGACATTCCGTGAGCTCTTGATAGATTTCAAGAATCGCAGGTTTTTGGGGATACATACCTTCTTAACTTAAGGAAACTTCAATGCAATTTGATGTAATTGACTGGTCTCTTTGGACTCTACTTTTTTTTTTGTAGGATCGGCATACATGCTTTGCTTTTCAGGGTTAAAGAGTTGCTTCAAGGACATAACAAGTTGATAGCTGGTTTCAACAAATTCGTGCCAGAAAATCATGAACTGAAAATCGATGAGGATGATGGCGATCTACCATGCGATGAAGCAGATTGAGAGGACAAACTAAACAAGATGATGGTTTAACTTAGAGATGATGGAACAAGACCTCAAGACATGTTTATTGATTCCCGACATCTTTTATTTTCCTTCATATTGACCTCAAGGCATGTAATAAATATTCTTATTTGGAGTTTTTATTTTCTGATTTAGAGCAAGCGGATCTGAACAAGAACTATATGTGATCAACGAGTTGAAAAACATTCTCTTGGACATTGGATGCTTGTTGAGATCTTTTTCTTCCCTATCCGCTTTCTTTATGTTCCTCAATCGGCTATGACAGGGGATGATATGGTAGTCTATGATGAAATGTTAATTGAGCACGGGGAGAAGAAGACAGCTGCTGATCTGGTGCTTTCGAGTCGAAACTAAGAGCACCTCAGTAGCTGGCTGGGTTCATCGCTCTGGTAGCTGAAGCAAATAAAAGTATCTATCTTTGGATTCAAGATGCAGTGAAGCACCTCAGTAGCAATGTATCATATTGGCTGGCTTTTAGATTTGATCTACTGTATAAATGTAAGTCAGTTATTATTTTTATAATTTTGATTTCTGAATTGCAGAATCTTTTTAAAAACAAACGGAAATGCTCATACATATTTCCACGTGGACCAATCAAACAAATTCATTATTCTCCATAACAGATTATTTTTCAAGAAAAGAGGATTTCCCACAAAACGGAACCCTTTATATTGCCAACGGTAAACAACAGAGCCTTAGACAGAGCGAATCGAAAATTCACGAGCAAACCCTAAGAAGCCTCGACGGTTTTTCATCAGATTGCTTCGACGATTCGCGTGCGATCTCTTCTTAGGGTTTAGGGTTTTTGTTCTCTTTCTTACCAATTTGCAGAGACTGATGGAATCAATCTTGTTTCTAATTATGTTCTTGATTGTGTTCTTGATACCTGCAATCCAATCAATCGGGAATCGCCATGGCTAAAAGTTCCTTCAAGAGTTCGAGTTCTCTTGGTTAGTTCCTCAGTCCCTTCAACTTTTCACATTATTCTTGCAATATACTATAACCCTGATTCTGTTTTGGAACGATCAATTTTGTGTATACAAATGTCTCTGGTTGAGTAACATGAGTTTCTAGGGTTTTGATTCTTTCTTTGTTAACGCGTATGATTGGTCTTGCTTCTAAGTAGTACAAGTATATAAACCATAAACCAAGCCTTATTCATCTCATGTTGTGTTGTGTTGTGATCAAATCTTTGTTACCTTTCTTCAGAGACAAGGATTGAAACTGCTACTCGACTGAGAAAGAAACACCCTGACAAAGTTCCTGTAAGCTCGTGTTTCTTAACTTACTCGTTTGTTTTCTTGAGTTATCCCCTCTTCTAATTTAGAAACTGAAACTGTAGGTGATAATAGAAAAGTATGAACACAGTCATGTCCCCAACCTTGTCAAGAAAAAGTGAGTATTATACTTGTTCATCTCTCTTAATTACATCTCTTTGTGCTTGGTAAATTATGCTCAATCAACACACACACACAAATCTCTTCTTTAGGTGTCTTCTCCCAGCAGATCTTACCATTGGCCTCCTCAACCTCAACCTTCGTAAAAAGATCAAATTTGCATCCGAAAAAGAAGCCATCTTTCTCTTTGTCAATAACACATTGCCTTCAACCGGTATAATTGCTTTTAACTCTTACAGATTCAACATCAAAGAGTTTCTTTCCTTACTGCTAACCTTGCTTGTCTCCTTTTTGTTTCTTTCAAAGATGCATTGATCTCTGCAATCTACGAACAACTCAAAGATGAAGATGGGTTCCTCTACATGACTTACACCGGACAAGATATCATCACATAGCTGCTGTTTACGACAAGGATCAGCCTCGATATTGTCGATTCAATAACCACTGAACTAAAAGGACTTGCGTTTCTTGAAGAAATTCCTAACACCTTGATTCCATACCAACTACTTCCGCTTTGCTGGTAGAATCATAGCCTTGGCAATAAAACATGACGTTCAAGTAGGTATCCTCCTAGAACCTCTTTTCTATCTACAGCTCGCTGGAAGAAGAGTGTCTTTGGAAGACGTAAAGCTCAGTGACTTGACAGAGTATACTAGCTGTTCGCATCTATTGAAAATGACTTCATCGGAATTCGAAGAAGGTGATCTAGCCTTGAGTTTTGCTTTAGCGATTGAGGATGATTTGAAGAAGAGAACAGAGATTCTACTTTGCGAAAACGGTAACAATCTCGATGTTACTTTCGAAAACAGAGAGAGGTACATCAATATGAGGATAGAAAATCTATATGTGACACTTGTAAAAATCTATATTTTGTTCAAGGTTTTGAGGATATGATCTCTGTTCCACACAATGTTTTCTTCAACACTATGAAGCTTGAAGACCTCGACGCTCTACTCCGTGGCAAAGAGAATATATGCATTGGCGAATGGAAATCATACATGGAATATGATAATTTTGAAGAAAACGAGACTCTCATCAAATGGTTTTGGAAGGTATACATACCTTATTTTCTTGTGTTCAAGAGTTTTCAATAATTGTCTATAACTCATTTCTTTTTCGTCTTTTTCAGATTGTTAATGGTATGTCTCAAGAGAGGAAACAGTATCTGCTCTTCTTTTGGAGAGCAAAGAAATATTTGCCTATGGAAGGCTTAAAGGGTTTCCCAAGTAGACTTCGAATCAGCAGAGTGTACAAAGATGACGATAACGCTTTCCCCGAGTCTGCGACTTGCCTTTTAGAACTGTATCTTCCACAGTATACGAGTTTTGACAAGATGGAATATCAGGTTATGTACGTCACAGAAAGAGCTATCAGTACTGGTTTTGGTTTGTTGTGATAGAATCTAGTTTATGATTGTATGGAAGTATAGAATCTAGCTTTATGTTACTCTTTGACAAATGAGTATAATGCACATGTGACAAAAAGAAATACATGATTTTGTTTTTAAGCATAGATTGTCTAATCAAAGTGTCCTCACATCGAGTGACTGACAAAGACTTCTCGGCTGATACAACAAAATGAAGTTTCTTAAGTTACTCAAAGATGATTTAAAATGAAGTTTATTATACAACAAAATAAGCATAATTTATTATATAACTCTCCATATAGAATGTCTACATAGGTAAAACTATTTCTAAAACATATATAATTTAAAATGTTTAATTAATACACAATAAATCATATTAAATAAGCTCCCCATACAGACTTTTATCGATCAAACTATTGAAACAAAGCTTTAGAAAGAAAAAGAACAAATTAAATAGCTGAACAAGGTGCAGACCTGATAAATACCTTGAAGGATTATAGCACAAGTTCATGATTATATTTGTCAACAAGATTCGCCTTGTCGTCGAAGGGACACTTCTCATTGCTAACTCATGCAAATTCGACTTCCAGTCTCGACCAATCCTAACAAATATATGAACAACCAAAAGCTACATGAACATCAAATTTCAAAGTAAAATCTCACGAAACAAAATTTACAAGAGAAAGAAACACACTAATGAATATATGGATTTTTATCATTTTGGGTGCAAGACAAATAACATAGAGATTTTTATCAAATCTACCATTTCTCTCAAAATTTCTTGTGAAATCTACCATTACTGGAAATTTATTGTAAAATCTACCACAATTGCACTGTTCACAGTGACATAAAGACAATTATGCTCCTGCATCAGCTTTGCTTTGTTTCTGTTTTTGTCCACCATAATCGTTTTTGTCCACCACCGTCTCCGACCGTAATTTGGTGGACAAAAATTTAGGAAATATGGTGGAAATCTGGTGAAATTGAAAGCAGTTTCCGGAAACAAAACAGAAAATAGGAACAAAGAAGCCATTTTTTGGAGTCGAAGGTAACCTTCTATCTTGGCTCCTCTCTTTAATTTCTTCTCCATAATAATTGCAATACAGTTTCGTTTTAGTCTTGTGAAGTTTTGGAAGAGATAGAGAATCAGAAACTCTAAAACACAAGAACGGCATTTTGAGCTGAATCTATGGCTTCCGAGTCTTCACCCGCGCCGAAGATTTCCTCAGCGACGACTGCGCTGGCGACTTCTATGGTCAAGATACCCCTTCCTATAGGTTTTCTGTTTCAACCGAGTGATGAAGATTTGCTATTCTATTATTTGAGGAGGAAGATCTTGAACAAACCATATCCAAACGCGATTGCAGAAATCGAATTCTACCAGCACGAACCCTGGGAGTTACCAGGTAGGTCGATTTCTTCATGTCTTCGTTTTTGATTTGGAGATTTGCATATTGATGTGAATTTCTGATTCTGATTTGCAATATTGAGAGACGTGGGATTCTCTGTTTGATGTTGTTACTGATCAATTTTGGAATGTGAATTTGTGCTTCAGATTTGCTATATTGGGGTGTGGGATTCTCTTGTTTGGTGTTGTGACTAATGGTAAACTAGTCAATTTTGGAAATCGGATTAGCCTGCTTCATATTTCTTGGTAGTGAATTAGGAATTTGGAATTTGGTTGCAGTTCTTGATAGTGAATTAGGATTTTGGAGTTTGGTTGCAGTTCGTGACAGTGAATTAGGATATTGGAATTTCGTTGCTGATACATTGTTTTAGGCTTTTCATTATACAATTGACACGGTTATCACATATCTCAGTATTTTTCACTCATTAAATGAGAAACTACCAAGGGGAGGTGGGTAGTAGGAGGTTAGACTAAAGAAATGGGCGATAAGGGCATGAAGTTTGCTGGTAAAAAGAAAACATATACATTCCACCACAAGACTGGCCCGAAAGAGGTGAAGACGGAGTGGAAGATGGAAGCATACACCTTATCGAAGTTCGAAACCAAAAGAAAATTGCAGGTTTGGTTCCTATTTTCCAAATAATTCATTTAAGTAGTTGGAGTCTTGTCTAAAGCTCACCATACTTTGTTTTTCTAGGTGGAGTTGGATATCTTTGTGAAGAAAGATATCAAGAGTTCTGCTCAGGTCATGGTAAATATCTCACTACAAAAAATCTCTATCTCACTACAAAGAATTCTCTTTATAACTTGACATCCCTATATTATTATTTGTGAAGTGATTTTGGAGAAAAAGTTTATGTGTCACTTCCATAATCACTTTCACAAAAAAAAAAAAATATGACATGGCTTAAAACGTATTATGACATGGCAATTTTTTAAAGAAATTATTAAAATTAATTATAACAAAATCTACTCCAAATTTTTTCATAACTAAATTTATATTTCTTTGACACTTTAATTTGAAATCAATGAAAATTAAATATTCCATCCCTATATCATTATTTGTGAAGTGATTTTGGAGAAAAAACTTATGTGTCACTTCCATAATCACTTTCACAACAAAAAATATGACATGGTTTAAAAAGTATTATGACATGGCAATTTTTTATGGAAATTATTGAAATTAGTTATAACAAAATCTACTCCAAATTTTTCCATAAGAAAATTTATATTTATTGAAATTAATTATAACAATATCTAGACAAATAGATATTCACATGAAAATGTTGACACATAAGAAGACGTATGTGTTGGTAAAACTTTGTTGAGCCAATTTTGTACAAACAAATGTAATTGAGCTGAAACTTACATAAGCACGTCTGAAATACGAAAGATTTAAGTATACAATATGCGTGAGATTTAAATTTGGAGCTTAATTACATCTATCTTTTGCATGTGGTGTGAATAGATAAAATCAATGCATATTGATAACACACCTCGTAAAGACAAAAACAAATATATGAAAGACTCAAAGAGCTTTAAGCAAATAAAAACTTTGAGCCCATAATCAAATGGTTTTGGAAGGTACCTAATTTTCTTTGTCTATATAGTGATTTCTTCATCAGATTGTTAATAGCATGGATCAAGGTTAGACAAAATATGCTTTTCTTGTAGACCGCAAGGAAATTTTGCCTATGGGAGGCTTTGAGGATTTCTCGGAGAGACTTAAAGTCATTAAAATATACGACGATGATGATAAAGGCTCTCTCCCCAAGTCTCAGACTTATAATTTTCTACAACTGCAGTTTCGAAAGTATGAGAATTTTAAAGTAATGAAAAGACATTTTGGTACGTCATAGAAACCAGGATCGTTAGTGGTATGTATTCTAATTGAATGCAATGTATAAGTTTATGTTAGTATACTGATCAAAATTTCATAGTGATGAGCTTTAAGAAGAACATGTGACATACGTTACTCTGTAACTGAAGATTAATATATGATTGTGTTTTTAAGCATACGTTGGTTGTCTAATTAAGGTGTCTCTTTTCTTGTTGGAATTAAAAGTGTTTGTCACGACTTTATTTTTCAACATGACCAATGAAAGATAAGACTTAATGCGAGAAAGTCATCGTCTCTTGTTCTTATTCAAATTGTAACATCATGTGTGAGATCATGAGCAGTTAATCTAGATACAAATATTATTACTGAAGAAGATTTAGTAGAGAACAATATTATGACAAAAATCCTAAGTCCATCAAGTTATTATCGATTTCACATTTCAAATGTTGAAAAAATATGTTTTCTATAGCCACAGTTTTTTATCCGAATATGACTAAATTTCGATAGATCCCAGACGCCGAGCACCTTACCGCTGTTTTGGAACAGGGGTACTATGCAAAATGTAACATACTCATATGTGTGAGATCATGAGCAGTCAATCTAGATACAAATATTATTACTGAAGAAGATTTAGTAAAGAACAATATTATTACAAAAATCCTAAATCCATCAAGATTTTATCGATTTCACATTTCAAGTGTCGAGAAAAATATATTTTTTTCTATAGCCACATTTTTTTATCCGAATATGACTAAATTTCGATAGATTCCAGCCGCGGAACACCTTACCGCTATTTAACCGGTCGCTTTGATCTAGGTTTGGAACTATGCATATACTTGGAGTTTCCCAGCATTAATAAATACTATTTCATTTTTTTGTTTTTTGTCACAGCATTAATAAATATTTCAAAAAAAGAGAGAAAACGAGGGTTGATAACTTTAATGTTTCACATATAAAGAGAAATATAAAGCTTAGGTTAAAAGCTATTGACCAAACTTCCGACTTGTGTTGCGTGGGTTAAAAACCCCATGCCTTTTTTTTGGTTTAACATTTTTACCACGAAATCGTCGTTTCTACATTATGTTTTTACATGTCTCAAACTTGGTGACATATATAGCAAGCTTAAGCAATGCATTCGATTTTACCAATGCCCAATTTGACTAACCTGCCGTGGATTTTTTCTTTTCATTTCTTATTTGGCACTATATTCAACACTGTGGCACTAAATACACTTGTTTGAACTTTGAACCTTTTTGTTTTGTTAAAGGGTTTGAACCTTATTCCCGTTTAAATATATATTTTTTATAAAAAAAAAAAGTTTATTTTTGTTTTCTACAATAGGTAATTCTAATCGATTCTTATGGATCCACACATTTCCTTTCGATGCGTCTGATAACGATGAACGATTCTACTTGCACATTGCACAACGCTGAAGTTTTCCAGTAAGGTTGTCTCCATAAATCTCCATAATTATTAATGAACATTTGATCAACTACTGGATCAAGATAGTTTAAACAACAAAAAAACAATAATAGTTTTTTAATTGTTTAATTGCATGCTTACATACGAGGATATGAGGTATAATTTTTAATGATAAAAAAAAAGTTGAACACAAAATCTTTCACTTCTTAAATAGAGATATATATTTAGTATTTTGTTGATCAATTATGATTGTTTTTTTTTTTTGGACAAATGGTAAATATTCATTAAAAACGAAAAGGGTTAGGTGTTATAAAAGGTACACAGTAACTTTGAAGTTTGAATCTGTCCTTCAATCTGGGGAAAAATATAAATATGAAAGAAAAAAAACGAAATCCAAGAAACATAAATCGTAAATCTTTCTTGCAAAACCCTCCACTTCTTCTAGAAACATTGGTCGTAAACATACGCATCACTTTCCGGTCCAATTATCGTTTCCCCATGAACACATTTCTTCTTCTCTAAGAAACTTCTTCATTCTTCTCCAAACACTCTTTTCTTTCTCTATAAATCTCTTTGTTTCTCTTCATTCTCTTTTGGTCAATTTATTTCATATTAATCCAAAAAGTATTAATTCTCTTTGTGTTATGGTTCTAGTTATGGATGATGAAGAGAGTAACAACGTAGGAAGATTCGACGACGACGTCGTTTTGCCAGGGTTTAGGTTTCATCCAACCGATGAAGAACTCGTAAGTTTCTACTTGAAACGGAAGGTTCTACAGAAATCTCTTCCCTTTGAACTCATCAAGAAAGTCGACATTTACAAATACGATCCATGGGACCTCCCAAGTAAGCCCTAAAACTTTTAGTTTCTATGTTTATCTCCAAATCAAAATGTTGATTATGCTTTTTCTTGAATCAATGTCGACTAAAAGAGCTTGCGGCGATGGGAGAGAAAGAGTGGTATTTCTATTGTCCTAGAGACAGGAAATACCGGAACAGCACGAGGCCTAACAGAGTAACCGGAGGCGGATTTTGGAAAGCAACTGGAACTGACCGGCCTATATACTCATTGGACTCAACTCGATGCATCGGTCTTAAGAAATCGCTTGTGTTCTATCGTGGTCGAGCTGCTAAAGGAGTCAAAACCGATTGGATGATGCACGAATTTCGTCTCCCTTCTCTCTCTGACTCTCAGCACTCGTCATATACAAACTACAATAGCAAGAAGCAACTCATTAACAACAGTAAAGAGATTCCTTCCAACGTAAGTAACTAGATTTACCCTAACTTGCTTTACATGCAAGAGAAGTTACTTTTTGTTACTGTCTAAAAATCGAATTTTGTCTACGGTTTTATTTTGTAGGATGCTTGGGCGATATGCAGAATATTCAAGAAAGCGAATTCGGTATCTTCTCAAAGATCAATCCCACAATCTTGGCTTTATCCGGCGATTCCTGAGACCAACCAATACAACTCACAGTCTCTCTTAGCTTCAACGGACGATCTCAGTCACATAACAACAAGAAAAAACCTTATTACTTCTCCAGTCGACCAACCTGCAAGCTTCACAGAATCATCCGCTGCTTATTTCGCTTCTCAGATGGTCGGAGTTCCGTATAACACGACCCGAAACAGCCGAACAGAGGATGCTCTGTTTTCGAGAAACAATGAAACAGGGGATGCTCTGTTTCTGAGTAACAATGAGAATAACTACTTCGACAACTTGACCGGAGCGTTGACTCATGAGCTTCCGAATGTAAGATCAACGGTGATGGAGGAGACGACGTATTCGACTAACAATTAAGATAATAGTATTAACACTTGAAATAGTGTAGACCATCGCTAATTATATGTATTAGTTTTGTTATGAATGTTGCTTTGAGTTTGGATTCTTGGAGACTGAAAAGAAAGAAAAACTAAGACTTGCTTCGTCTATCTTTCGTTCGGTTTAAGTAATTTAATCTTGGACTATGTAACTTTTGCTTAGTTTTAAATATAATAATTAAGGCTTATGATATACTCTTCCGTTTCAAAATGTATGATGTTTTAGAAAAAAAAAATTTGTTTCAAAATGTATGATGTTTTCAATTTTCAATACAGTTTTTAAGAATTAATGATGATAAACTGTAAATTTCAATACACATTAATTGATTTTATTGAACTATTATTGGCTTAAATTTATGGAAAATTGTTTAGTGCAAAAAAACAATGTATTAATACATCAAAATTAATATGTTTTTTTAATAGTTAATATTTGCAAAATTTCTAAAACATCGTAAATATTGAAACAGTGGGAGTATTTTCTATTAAACAGTCAATATGGCCGAGTTGGTAAAAGGAGTCAATTTCAGGTAGTTAGTGACAAGTTTCGTTTATAATTTTTGGGGAAAAACACTACTTTGAAGAGAAAAAATCAAACTTATGTTATGCAACATTCTTTTTTATTTACGGACTTGAATGTGTAATGGTGGCAGTGGCACAAAGTAGACACTAACTCATTTCATTTGAATATATATTATATGGATCACGATCAAGTTTAATCACTATGTATCCCTCGTGAATATTTTGGGACATTATTGGGACATTATAGACACCTTAAATGGCAATATATAATACATTACGGTTAACTGCATAAATAACTAAAAAAAAAATTAATTAAAAAATAAGTAAAATGAGAGTATGTGGCAAAATCATAATCATAGGGTTTTTGGTTAGATTTTAGATTATAATTTTTTTTTATGTTATTTTTACCAATTTTCCAATACATTATTTTCGACTTTGGTCCACTGTCTACTCCAATTATTAAAAAAAAGAATTAGAATAATTAGTTATCGACGATATGGGCCTAATGTGACTTTATAAAACTAACACTCCATACAACGATAGAACAGAAAATTTGGGGACTAAATTTGCAAATATTTGTTTTCCACGATTTCCATATGCTTTTGAGCTTTCTTCGTCGTATCTCCATGTTTCTGCAACTACACACTCCACTCGCCGTTTCTCCACCATTCTTCTTTCTAAAATATGAACCATTTCTCTTCAATTCAAGGTTGATTTTCATTCTGTCTTTTCTTCTTCTTCTTCAGTTTTTTCCCAATCTGTTAATGGGATTAAAAAAAAAACCCTAATTTCTCTCTTTCTGCTCTAAATTCTGTAATTTTGGAAATCTGTGAATGTTCTGATGCAGGTTATGTACCCAGAATGGAATTTGGGTTTTTCAGGTACACAAATTTGTTTTGATTCACTAAATTTAACTTCTTTACTCACTAAATAGCTTATAGTGTGATTGTTCTTCTTGAAACAGACACTATCTTGAGCAAAACCTCACTCTTTCATGGAACTTAAGAAAGGCATGGAATTTGGGTAGTTTGAACACAGTTTCACATTTTCAGAAACTTCCTTATCAAAAGCATTACAAGAACAGTTTGGTGTTGAAAAGATTCTTAGTTGGTGTTGGCACAGACGAATCTTCACTCGACGACTCTGTTTCTCGACCTCTCACTAGTGACGAGGTTAAGCTTTTATGTTCTTCTCTTGTTATCATAAATTCTCAGATGATGAAGGAACTAACAAAACTCTCCCTTTTTTTGGGTTTTGTAGTTGAAGGCATTGCTTATCGATAATGAAAGATCGAAGCTTGTTAATAAATTGAGTGAAGCTAATCAACATAACCGGTTCCTAAAGCGACAGGTACCTTTATCTGTTCATTGTTTGATGTGCATTCATTTTGATGATTTGATAAACCGAAATTGTATCAAAACTGAAGATATCTTTCCATTGTTTTAACCGGTATCTTTTGCTGTTCTCATCTGTTTGTTTGATGGGCATTCTGCTAGATCACTTAAAACAAAAATTGTGTTTGATTATATTCTCAATTTGTATACTCGTGATGGTATAAGGGAAGAGTTCATGTTGAATCAAAACAGAGGATGGTGACTTATTTGACTTGTTTGTTTGCTACTTTTGACAACTTGCAGCTTAAAACACAGGAGGATGAGATAGCTAACATCAAAAGCGAGCTTGCAGTCATGGAGCTTGAAGTTCAGGTCCTTATTATCTGTATCTTGAATTTTATTTGGTTTAGATTTCATTTCTCCATGTTTATTGCCATTAAAATACATCATGCTTGTTTTTATCACATTGGACATTTTCTAGCCTCAGATTTCTGTATGGAGTTTTAAATTTCTGTATGTATAAGTTTTATTGTAGAAAATGTCTCATGATCTAGTGTCTTTGATATGTTTTGTGCGACTGTTGTTCTCTGGAGGAGTAGGCCCTGGTTAGACTGGCTGAAGAAATAGCAAACCTCGGTATCCCAAACGGTTCCAGAAAAATCAGCGGAAAGTACATTCAATCACACCTCCTCTCTCGTTTAGAAGGTTCTTCAGTTTTCCATTTGGTTTCTTCGTGATTTCGATTCTCTCCATTCCCTTTAAACATATACTAAATTGATTCTCTGCTTTTGTTAAAGCTGTTCAAAAGAAGTTGAAGGAACAAATAAAGGACGTCGAGGCTGCACAGTCAAAAGAGGTTCATGTGTTCTGGATTGGCATGGCAGAGGTAGCTTAATAATTTTCACATTCTGAGATGTCTTTACAATAAATTGAATGCATTTAACATTATGAAGTTAAATATTATCCTCAAATTACCTCACTTATTGATAATCTTCACACAAGAGTGTACAAGTAATGGGATCGTTCGATGGATGGAGTCAACGTGAGGATCTATCGCCTGAGTACACAGCTTCATTCACTAAATTCTCCACCACGTTAATCCTTCGTCCCGGGCGGTACAATTTCTTCTCCTCTTCTTCTTTTCGCATTCAAGATTGTATTTTCATGTTTTAAATTAGTTTTTGAATTCTTGGAATTTAAGGTATGAGATGAAGTTCTTAGTGGATGGAGAATGGCAGATCTCACCCGAGTTTCCTACTTCCGGAGAAGGAATGACACAGAACAATGTTTTAGTGGTGGAATAGCCACTCATCTTTCTGCATCACACATTTAGGTAACGCACATCAGACCGGTGTGGGATGAAGTTCCTTGGAGGGTTTTAACTTACTAATTTGTTATGCTCCGATAGAATCGCGAGATGTTTGATACAAGGAATAGTAGAAATATTTTTCTCCGTTGTTTTCATCTCTTTCGAGTAATAAAAAGTGTTCTGTTTTCCTGAACTATCAGCTCTATAAAAGAATCAGTTGTCTTTCTTACCTTTTGTTCTTCCTTTTATGTTCCCTCAATAGTGTCTCATCGATTCGTTGCATCTTTCAAAAGTTCTCTTAGTTTGATTTTGTTTCATCGTTGTTTTGGAGTTAGATTTGAATCAACAGATAGAAGAGGATTGAGGAAGAAGATTCCTTTTGCTTGTAAATGTAATAAGCCCAAAATTGATGGAATTTGTGAGTGTTTTACTTGCAACAACGTGAGGACAATATTTGTACTTTTTTATTACTCCCAATGTAATTTAGTTAGGCATAGTAGTATAAGATCTACAAGTCAATACAAAATCTCAACAAGGGAATAGACAAAATGAAGGATCTAAATGTAACCTTCTATTCACAAAGCTAATCTTAGTCAATTTATTATGGCACCAAACCAAATGATCCTTAGTCAATTTGGACATGTTCATAACCCTTGTCACAAGTTTCATGTCCACTTGTGAGAAGAAGTGAAGCACTTGATCGTCTGGTGAATCTTCTTCCTTGTGCTTTTGGAATCTTCTTAAAATACATCTTTCACTCTTCAACACATCTTTCAACCTCTTCTCCTTCTGTAACCACATGGAATAAATGACGATTAAAACCGATAATACTGTTTAAAAGAAAGGTAACAAGATTTGTGTTTTGAGAAAGAAAACTTACATTTTGGAGTTCTGATTTAACCTCGGCGAACATTACTAGATCTTCTGAGTCTTCTTCATGATCCGGTTCTATCTGTGATTTGGTTCGCGATTTCTGATCAAGAATCGAGCTAGTAAACTTATCACACCGTACAAATCGCCAGAATAATCGAATTGTTTCCTCCATAATTTCCACAAGTTGATCGCTTTTAATCGCACATTCATCATTTTCCCCGTAATCTCTTCCTTTCCTTTTGTCCTTGTTTCCATCTTCTGTTAACATCATCAAAAGATTCTTCTCATCAGTAACAAACATCTATGAACCGGTTCAAAGACGGTTTTCTCCAATTTAACCGAGTTAAACCAAACAAGCATATATATATATATATAATGGGTAAGAGACCTCATCAGGTAAACAACCAACATTCCAAGAACCGGTGCGCAACTCCTGAACCGGATTAAGAATTTCATAAGTTTCAGTTTAAGTGTTCGTACCTCGAATAACCGGGACTTGAAGGAGATTCCGAAGAAGACAACGTTTCTTGATGTAATGTTGTACTCTAGGCTCTTCAAACGGTTCATTTTCAAGAAATCTCTGAAGTAAAACCTGAAATTGTTGAAATTCTCCAGCAACTTCGTTGTACCGACGAGAACCATACACATCAGATTCCAGTAATTCAATGGCCTTTTCGTATTGCCAGTGAAGAATTTCCCACGACAAACACATGTGACCAACGTATACGTTCTCCAATTCTCCATGAATCTCTTTTATGAATTGAACCATTGGTTCGGTTTCCGATTTCTTCGGTTTCCATAACCGGATATTAACTGAGAAAACCGATGAAAACGATGCCTGGGAATGAGAGGACTCAACGGTCGAGGGGTTCTTTGATTGAAGAAGCCCTTCATAAAGCAATAACCAAAGATCAAAGTCAAGTTAGGGAACCAAATAACCAAATTAAAATAGTAATAACTCAAGAAAATTCTAGAATTAAAAAACAAACACACAAACTTAATCAAGCAAATGATTACTAGCCTAATAAAACTTCCCAAAATCTAATTATCAAATATGAATATATATTGTATGTTTTTCATTAGTTACTTTTGAATTCAAATGAAAATAATATGAGAGTAAAAAATAAATAAAAAAATATGAGAGTAAAAATATGAAAACTAAGAAAGGTGAGTCTCCCACTAGCCAATTTAAGTTAGTGGAAGAGAGTGGGAAAAATTAGGTAAAGGAGTTCCATAAGAGAGCAATGCAATAAAGAAGAAACATAAAAGCTAACTTTGAAAGCTAACCCAAAAAAATTGACATATTTGGTGAGATAGATCAATAAAGATATGCATGTGTGCATTGGCTTAGAAAAACAGAGACGATGAAACTAAATTTTCAATTTCCCACAAATATAGCTTTATGATTGAGGCAGAGCATTTATCATGCACATAGCATTACACGTGTGGTCTACTTCTCTAACCCTAAATAATCAATAGACTAAAAATTGTGTTAGTTGACAAAAGATAAACGACTAGAAAACTTCTAAAGTTCTAACTATTTTTATTTTTATTTTTTGAACAATTTTATTCGTCACTGTTCCCTAACAATTTTATTCCATATTCTTCATGAACTACTAAACACATCACCCAAGAAAACATTAATTTGAAAACAAAAGAAAACCATAAAGATAATAATTAAACGATAGTTGGCTATTAGGTTTGGTCATCAAAACGCGGATTCAAACGCTAATAAGAGAAATTAAATTCTAATAAGAACCCTAATGAGTAGATTTCGTGGGACCTCTTCTTTTAGAACAAAAAAAAAACTCTTTAACTTATAAAACACTACAAAATAAAATAAATTTAGTATAGTTCAAAAACAATCAAAGTCAAGTTATTTGACCAAAATTATTCAGAATATACAAAATTAATAGCAAAATTCTTTCTTTTTTTCCAAATAATAATATAGTTTTGGTTTATGTTTTAAAGCAAATATCATATCATGTTATTTGTTAGATTCAAATTCAAGCAAATAAACTCAAAAATATTTATAAATATAATTAGAAAAAGTAATGAAAAAGAAAAAGGATTTAGAACTTACCAAGAGCATAAGACTTCTGAAAACTCAAGATGTCGAGTTTTCGCATTCTTTCTCTATAACTTCTATGAAACTTATGAACTTCTCCAATGGTATCAACATGTCCAAATTTCTTCTCTTTTTCCATTCTCCATGGCTTTAAATCTTCCATAATCTTAGGACAACAATCACCATCATCATCATCTTCTTCTTCTTCTTCACGAATTGTCGAAAGCCCACCAATTGCTTTAACTTTCTTCATCTCCATTTTAAGTTGCTCTATCAAATCTTGATGCTCCCACAAACTCTCAAATTCATTACCATCTTCTTCTTCTTCTTCTTCTTCTTCTTCTTCTTCTTCTTCTTCTTCCTCTGAATCAGAATCAGAATCAGAATCAGAAACAGAACCAAAATTGTTGTTTTTACGATTTTGCCCTTGTTCCTCCAATGATGCTTCTCCGGACCCAAAATCTGAATCTGATAAGAACCCATCTTCAGACTCTGTTCCTACAAAATCTTCCTCTGTTAAAAATCTGATTTTCTCGGGAAAGTTTGGGTTTTTATTTCCTTTCTTCTTCTCTACTGAAGAAACAGAGTAATCCTCCTCAACCCTAAAAGTCGCCGCCTTTGGTTTTTCGATAACGAAAGTGAGATTCTTCGCCGGAAAATGAGACTCGTATTTCTTCACCGCCGTGGAAATCGCCGGAGATGAAGAAGAAGACAAGAAACCACTGTTCTCGTCGTCGTTTCTCTCACCGGAATCATCAGTGAGCGATTTGTACCCTTCTCTGTTTAATTTCTCGAAAGTTTCTGTCTGAAAAGCGAATTTGAAAACCAGTGTCGACGACGATTCCTTGATCTCTTCTTCTTCGTCGATTCCGATATTTTCTGATTCGATCATGTTCGATTCTTCTGGAAAAGATTGTGGTTTTGATGTGTCGGTTTCAACAATTGTATATCTTCGAACACTGTTTTTGTTTTATATATAAGAACAAAAAAAAAAGTACTTTCCTTTTAATTACGCGTTTAAACATGTAATTAATGGAAAGTTGGAAACAAAAAAATAAATTAAAAATTAGGAAAAAAGAAGGATTTAAGAACCTGGAGAAGATGAAGAAGACTGAGGAGAGAACCAAACAAGCATGATTATGTGAAAATCAGATTCTGTAACAAAAAAAAAAAATAAGAGAATTTTGGTCACATATGGGCACGTTTTTGGCTATGTCGGTCAAAAGAATAATCAATTTCTAAGGTTGAAAAACTCATGCAGAAGAAAGTGTAAATTTGCAGAAAAAGAGACTTTTCACCTAAAAAACCAAAAGAAACGTTAGTGAAATCGAAAGATGATGATGCATGAATGGATAATAATAGATTTTGAAGTGAGAACTAACAGATGAGAAATTGAAGGGAAAGGAACAAGTGAGCAACTTGTAATATTTTTTTAGGATTGAAATTTTTTTTTAAAAGTGTTCTTTGAGCTAATCTTATGGTTGCTTTGAACCATTGATTTCTCCACTCTGTTATTGGATGACACATACACATCTATTACTTACATATACACATTTTTAAAAATTCACAAGATTTCCTTTAGTTTTTGTCGTACTTCGGGTTCGGGGTTTTAAATATGAATCCTCCGTTTGACTTTTTCGGTATTGATGCGACCTTTTCTTTTCACATCACTTATGTTTTTTTCTTCCACTTTAATAGTACCTCAAAACGGTTCTAGAATCATTCAAAAATGAATAATAGTATGTGGGCTCGTGTGGATTCGACAAAGACAAAGAAAATGGGCTTCTACCATTAAGCCTAGCGAAGAACAAGAGAGAGATCATACATGGGCCGGTTTAGTGTTGGCAAGCCCACCAAGAATTACAAGTTTCTTCTTCAGCTTGCAAATTACATCTTCTTCTCTAAGGCTTTTCCTCTTATAATCTCTCTAGATCTCTTGTTAGAAATGTTAGGATTGAACCGCCATTGATAAAGCGTGTGTAAGCTCTTGCTCTTTTTTTCTTTATCTAGTGGAGTCTGCGAGTACTATCTCTCACGAAAATTATCTGCGAGTTGCTGAAATGCTTAATGGTTAATTTTGAAGGTGGCCAAAGCTTATGGGATTTTACCGCTACGAATGGACTACTTCATTGTATGTTTGTCTATCATCTTGAGAGGTTTTCTCATGGCCTATAAATTCAACCACTTGCATCTTATCTATTTGTCGTGACATACAAACGACAATATTATTATCATTGTCAAAACAAGTCTTTAAAAGCATCTTTTCAATTGCTCTTTTACATATTAGAAAATTGTAAATCGTTTGTAGTGTGATAAAAGATTTTGGAGTCCGAAGATACAACCGTTGTGAGACTATTTTACAGCACTCGAAACATAATCTATGAACCATAAGCCCTACAATATAATCTCAGACATGCGCATGAGAAGAGGAGTTGGCAAAACCTCTGTGAGACTTGATTAGACTAAATTATTCAAATTTCTTTGATAAATTCAAAATGGAGTCAAAACGTTTATAGATCTGGCCACAAAATACTGACCAAATATTTCTGCAAAAGAACATTTTTGGACCGTAGAACCATCTTCTAAGTCCCAATACAGTCCGGCGAGGGAAGAGTACGCACATGTGTAGTTGGTTTTTTTTTTGGGTCACAACGTGGTTGGGTTTATCTCCTCTCTTTTATTCTTTTATACATCATGGTGTATGTAATCATATTACCACTAGTGTCTTTTTTTTTTTTCAAAATATGAGACAAATGGCATTTTAAGATAATATCTTTTGTCCTTTTTTTTTTTTTTTCAACAATCATCCTCAATTCAAATAACTAATAAAAGTACAAAGGAGGGAATTAAGCATCCTCCAGCATTAAAACATAATTGTAGTGCAATAAAACATAAAACAGATAAATCATCGTAGAATATGGACATCAGATCCAAAGTATGTCTCAGATGCGTCAAGACAGTCTTCGCAGCAGAGCCGGAGAGTCTCAAGATAGTCACTTTCCAATGTGACTTTGAAGAACCCGACATCAAGCTCGGGAATACGACCACTCTCCAAGAGAGGGAAGAAAATACGATCATACTCAAATAGCTGGAAGAAGATGGAATTAAACTCATCCACCGGGAGTAAATTACAGGATTTGAGAATCTAGAAAACTTTAGATTTCTCAAAGAAGAGAAACCAATAAGGTCAAAAGCTAGAAAAATCGATGAATAATATATATATGGTTCCGATACTAGCCCTATCAAAGTTTCATACACATCCATAATTAAGGTTAATAGAGAGTATGAACACTTTACCAAGTAAATCGCATAATGGCTCAAATTCATTGAGCAATGGGCCTGGTGGGCTAGAGGTTTTAATTCTCCTAATGGGCCGAGCCCAATTCTCTATCCAATAGGACCAAGCCCTAGCGTTGGATCTTATCTCGTGAGTTGATCGGAGCTCTCCGTGTCCGGTGACAGCCGCGGTCGTGGGCGAGAAATCCGGCCGGACTTCGCGGCGGATTCTGCTCAGACCTTCGCCGGAGATTCGATGACCTAGTGCCCCTTCCAGAGCGGTCGAGTTTACAGCGCCGAAAGGTGAGATCGCGAGGGGGAGGCGGCAGTTCTACGCCACAGGATCTCGTTGCCGACAAGGCGGGAGTTAGATCCGTGGACAGTGATGGAGGCTCAGTAACGGTGAGGATGAAGCGAGAGAGGTGGTCATAGCACAGGAGCGGAGGAGAGCCATGGCTGCGCTCCAGAGCTACGGTGATAGCTTTCCCGGTGAGGGATGCACCGGCAGAGACGGGTTGGAATCTGGGCAGAGATTAGGTCTCGCCGTCGAAGGAGCAAAATATGAAGCCTACGACTTGGGAATTGGCGAGGTGAGCAAGGGGGAGACATCGACGATGTAGCCACATTAGCAGAGAAGAAGAATCTGGGCCACACCACGGAGGGTCTGGGGGATCCGGAGGCTCAGGCGGTGGCAGAGGCTTGGCCAGCGTCTTGACTTGTTTCACCAAAAAGTCATGGGCTTCACTCCGATCTACCCGCGAGTTACCGCCCGAGGAGAAGGAGAGTGCTCGGACCGTAAGGTGAAACGTCATCTCGGTCGTGGCAAGAGCACACTGCCGGAGAACCTTATGTGGTTGAGGAAGAGGCTAAGGCGCGACGGAGAGCTTCCATGGCGCGGCTGAGGGTTGAGTGCTTCGAGTCCCGTGCCTGAGAAAAATGTTTCGTACTGTTTGCCCTTTATCATTTGTCTCCTATTTTGGAAAAAGACGCTAGTGGAAAACAGGGCCGGCCCTAATCTAACGCTGGTGACGCATCCAGCGTTAGGCATCAATATAGCTTATTAATTTTAAGGGCATCATTTCCTGAAAGTTTTTTGTAACCTAGTGGTAAAACACGGAAAGAGTTTGCAACAGGTGATGTGTTCGAATCCCAGGTTATGAAATACAAGATTAGAACCCGCGTATCAACGCGGGTTAACACATTTAAAATTGTTAATATCAAAATTTAAGTTTTATTTAGGAACCCGTTAAATTAAAAA
Source organism: Arabis hirsuta (assembly GCA_964056655.1). Taxonomy (NCBI): domain Eukaryota; kingdom Viridiplantae; phylum Streptophyta; class Magnoliopsida; order Brassicales; family Brassicaceae; genus Arabis; species Arabis hirsuta. Next base: position 21,891,700 of record OZ053313.1, on the reverse strand, counting down.
AAATATTTTGATATATTTAAACATGAATTTTAAAACATTAAAAATTAATTTATATCTTAATTCTCATGTCCAAATTCATATTATGCAGACCCAAAAATATATATACATAAATAGAATTAAAATCATATCATTAATAACAAAAAAGATATTCTTACAACAATTAACTATGTGATAAAATCTTGTAACAATTAAAATATTATAGAGTTAATTCATAAAACAATACATTTATGTGAATAATCGCATAAAATCTATAAACTATTTTATAATAATTTTATCAAGCATTATATATAAACAGAGCCGGCCCGTGGGCTTGTGATGCCTAAAGCCCAAAACAAATAAGCCCACTAATAAATATAAATACAAATAAAAAAGTACACAGATCTGCGTTTTTTGAGTCTCGAACTTGTAACCTACAACCAGCTTTTCGCCATACAACCACTAAACCATAACGAAATTTCTGTAAATGATGCCCTTAACATGTTTATATATTTTGTGATGCCTAAAGCAACAGCTTCACCAGCTTTAGCCCGGGGCCGGCTCTGTATATAACTCTATGATTAATAAATGGCATTGATGGCATCAGTTTATTTTTATAGAATCTATAATCGTAAAATTTACAGTTTTAGATTTTAAGAGTAAATATATTATTATTATGTCATAACATGTAAAAAATTTCATTTTACATAGTTTCATTTTTTAACATTGAAAAGTATATATCGAAGATTTCTATTTTCTTTGTAATATTCTATAACTATATTTACAAAGTAAATATGTTTTTCTTTAGTATGTTTGTGCATATAAGATTTAACATTGAGATTTCCATATTCTTTATAATCTTTGTTTTTCAGTTTATAAAATTTCTTTTTTGTCATTCATATTTTTTATAAATTAAAATTTCAATTTACTGTCTACTTTTTGTTTTTTTTTATTGTTTATAGTTTCTCTATTTTTTTTCCTAATTTTATTTTATAATTTTTAAAAATTATTATAATTCTTTAACTCCTAGCTATTTGGGATTATTAGAATTTTATTTTTTACTATTTGGTTAGTTGCCAGATAATTATTTTGTTGGGGAAATTGCAAAAATGCCACTTTTTATGTGCACATTTTCAAAAAGGGGCAATACAAAAATACCACTTTTGTATGCATTTTTGCAGTAATGCCAGTTAAGGATGTCCATTTACAAAAATGACACTAATTATAGAATTATAAAGCTTATATCTTAAAATTCTAAACCTTAAAAAATGTTTTGACACCTAAAACCCCTTAAGCACTCAAAACTAAACTCTAATAGATCATAATTAACCCAAACATAAATAATATAAAGAAAAAATAATTTTGAAAAAGTGGCATTTTTGTAAAGATTTCAAAAGTGTGGCATTTTTGTAAAGTGGCACTTGAAAAATGGCATTTTTTGAAATTTCTCTTGCAAAAATGCCACTTAGAAGTGTTCATTTCCACAAATGCAATTAATTATAATTTTTTTAAACCCTATATCTTAAAATTCTAAACACTAAAAAAATTTTTGACTCCTATTTCCCCTAAACCCTCATAACTAAACCCTAATCTATTATATAATTAGAGATTTTTTCTTCATTTAGAATGTCCACATAGGCAAAATTATTTCTTAAAACATTTAAATGTTCATTTAATACACACTAAATCATATTTATATGTTGTTATAACAAATAAGAAAATTAAAATAAAATAAAAACGTGAAAGACTAAAAAAATGAATGAAAATAAAATCTAATAAATCTAAGACTATACAAGATTTTATGATAACATGATTTATATAATGGTCACATATATAATAGTATTAGTAATGTTTAAATATATGAAGTGATTATTAATGACTTTGAGATATTGATAGTTCCCAGTTTTTGTTTCTAAACTTTGTTACATATATATGTGACCATTATATAAATCATGTTATCATAAAATCTTGTATATCTTAGATTTATTAGTTTTTATTTTAATTCATTTTTTAAAGTTTTTATTTTATTTTAATTTTCTTATTTGTTATAAAAACATATAAATATGATTTAGTGTATATTAAATGAACTTTTTTAATACTTAAATGTTTTAAAAAATAATTTTGCCTATGTGGACATTCTAAATAGAGAGAAAACTCTCTAATTATATAATAAATTTAAGCATTACTAATACTAAATCACGAATTAATTTATTTATTTTAAATCAAATATTATTTTGTACTTACAAAGAATTGGTTGTTTTACAAATAAATAAAAATTATTAAATTTAGGATTTTCTACAAATAAACCTTCCAAGTGGTTAGGGTTTACGATTTTACCATCTATGTCAATTAAATGGAGGTTAACCCTCCAATTAAGAGTCAACCCGCAATATAACATTTCTAAATTTGTCAAACCAAAAAAATTATATATCAAATCGAAGTCTTTGAAATGAGAAACCTAAATGACCAAATCTACTTTTAAAATTTATGAATTCTAAGGCTTGTAGGCGTAAATACTCTTCAATATTTCATATCCGAAGGGTTATATTGCGGGTTAACTCTTATTTGGAGGGTTGACCTGCATTTAATTGACCTAAAGGGTGAAATCACAAACTCTAACCACTTGAAAATTTTATTTGCAGAAAATTCTTATATTCTAGTTAAACATAGTTAACCAAAACATAAATAATATATAAGAAAAATAATTTTTAAAAAGGGGCATTTTTGTAAAAATTTCAAAAGTGTGGCATTTTTGTAAAGTGGCACTTGAAAAGTGACATTTTTTGAAATTTCTCTATTTTGTTCGTTTTCCATTTTTAATTTTACATTTTCTTAATTAATTTTAGGTTTTTACACATGTTATCATCTGATCAATATTAGACACATGTTACGATTTGGTGAGTTATAGATTTGTTTTACGTGTCAAACTCTCGTCGATAATATATTTTGTTTTTACTTGATTTTTTTTCTTATGGTTTGCGGTCTCTCTATTTTCTTCCTTAATGTAATTTTTTATTTAGTTTAAACTATTAGATTTTTTTAAATCTAGCTAATGTGGACTATTAGAAATTTTTCTTTTCTCATAATTAGTATGAACAATACGAAATTTTTCTATAGTATGAACTATTAGAAATTATCCTTTTCTTATAATTAGTATGACAATAAGAAAATTTTCTTCTCTGCTACTCCTTATGTTTCAAAATGTAAATTGTTTTGGAGATTTTTTTTTTTTCAAAATGTAAGTTGTTGTGATAATTCAACGTACTTTTTAATTTTATTGAATATTGTGTGACCACTAGTATTTTGCAGTATTTTGTATGACTGGTCAAATTATTTTTAATAAATATATTAAATGATACTCTCTCCGTTTCAAAATATAAGTTGTTTTGATAATCTTAGGTATTTTTTAACTTTATTGATTATTGTGTGACCAATTGTATTTGCAGTTGTTTTTTCGTTGGTTAAATTATTTTTATTATATATATAAGATGATACTTTTTAGAAAAAAATAGTTTTTTAATATTCGTATTTTTAGCCAAAATAACTTATATTTTGAAATGAAGAGGGTATTTTTTAGTAGAAAATTAATTTCTTAATATCCGAGCTTTTAGCTAAAACAACAGAGTGAGTCTTTAGTTAGTTACTTGACAATTGTTTGTTCATTTGTTCATTTTTATTTTTATATATTTTTAATTAGTTTTAAGATATGTCATCATCATCAACAATAGACACTTGTCACGATCTGGTGAATAAAAAGTTTGTTTATGTGTCGCGTTCTCATCATTTGTATTCTCTTTTATATAATAAGATAAAAAAATTAACCAAATGTGTGGTGGTCTAGTGGTAACACAAAATTGTTGGTTTTTTTGTGCTTCGGGTTCAAGTCCTCTCTGGTACGGAGGGTTATTCTTTAAATCGAAATATCCAAAGATTACTTCCGAATACCGAAGAGATTATAAGTTAAAGATCCAGTTTATTAAAAAATATATATATAATTTTTTTTTTTTGGTTATAAAATGGGGTATAAAAAAATTTTGGGCTTTACGCATCCAATACTTAGTACCCGCACCAAAGTTTTGAAGTTTTCCCCAAAAGCTCGATGATTCAAGTCCAAACTATTCGAGTGTCTCGTTTCATTTCCCATTCAAATTACATTAAATTTTTGATATATGAGTAAAGCCCATTGTCGAATAATTATTTTCAAACAAATATGATAACCTCATCATTTTGAGATTAATTACAATGCAAAAAGAAAAAGACAGTTTTGTTAACCTATTAACGAACTTTTGCTTTAAAAAATATTGTGTAAATATACTTCTTTATATTTCGTTGTTTTTAATTAATTAAATACTTTGTGATTTAATAAATTTATATAACTTTATCTTTGTATAAATTTATATAACTTTATCTAACTAATTATATACTTTGTGATTTATATATTTTTATCATACCAGGATACTGCCATATTTTGTATTAAATTTTTAATCAATGAATAATTCAGATGTTTAAGAAAATGGCCAAAAATAAAAATCTCATCAAATTTGAGATCGGTAACAAAAAAAAATACATATTAATCACTGTAAATTTGAAATAAGACTTTTCAACATAAATTTGTTTTTTCAGTTTAATAGTTCGTTGTTATAACTTATAACAAAATCATTGTAATTGTTGAATCATTCAATAAAGAAAATTCTTAAAATTGAAAAATCATTAATTATTACAAAACAATAAAGAAAATGAAAACGAGTTCTTCACGCGGAGAAGAATATAATTAAGACACGCAAGTCCTCTTCGTTTTTGTTTTATGAAGGGCTTATGAATACGAAATTTGTTTAAAACGTGTTTCAATATTTTGTGGCCGGGTACAGAACTACAACAAAAATCTTAAGAAAAAAACATGAGATTTGGAGATGCAAATCTTGAGAACATACCAAAATAAGGTATAAATGGCTCTCTAGAACATATGTACCGCACCTGAAAGTGAATAATTCTTTTTATTCCTAAATTCTTTTCTGTTTTCATTTTTGTAATTAAGATATAACTAATTTTACATATTCGTTTCTTTACCTACCAATAGATAAATTTTTACATATTCCACCTTATACTGTTTATTCATATATATATGGATATTAAAAAACAAGATTCGATAAAGAAACATGAAAATAGGTGAAAACCACTCCAACACGTCGTATCGGCCGAAAAATTAGAGTCAATCCAACTGACGACACGGAGTCTGATATCCAATTCTGAACAAGTAAAAGTATATAAATACTATTTTATTCCCTTCACAAAGGGATCCGATCTTTTGGTTAGAAAACACTTACACCAAGTGCAATGCTCTTGATACTAAATTCCATTCCTTTGAGTATTAGACTATTTCTTGTTGTTTAGGATCATTCTCTCTGAATCTTTTCCCGAATTTCTCTTCCAAACCGGTCGTGGAAAATTGGAATTCGTCAAATACTTTGTTAATCGGAATTCTTCAACTACTTGTTCATTCCCTTTCTCCATCAACTGCATTCTCTCTCTACTCATTTCCTATTTGGAGCATGAACAAGATAATTTTTTTTTTTTTAGTTTAAGCTCTTTAATATGTTTTAATTGTTAGAATTAAGATTGAAAATAGATAATTAGGTATGGAATAGGGAACTAAGATTGAAAATTAGAAATTGATAGTTTATGGTTTAAAAGTAATAATTGCTTACTTGTTAAAAATAATTCTTAGACAATTTTAATTTCCAGTTTAAGCTTCGTATTTATAATATTTATATTAATGAATTAAAATAAAATTATCAGTTTTTATTGTATATTTTTATTTTGAATTCATAGTCTACTTTTAATATATATTTTTAAAAAATATATATTCGACGCTAAATCAATGCTAAATTAACGTCGATTTAGCGATAATTGCTTCTCCTATTTGAAGCTAACGCGACGCTAGTTTAGCATCGATTTAGCATTGAAATGTCGCAACGAATCTAATTCGACATAAAACGGATGCTAAATTTGCATCGTATTTGCGTCGATTTAATAGTTTTGAATTAGCGTGGATTTTTAATCAACGCTCATATAGCGTCGAATTCGAATTAGAGTCGCAGATGATTTTGATGCAATTTGACGCAAAATCGTATTAGCATTAAACGCTGTTTTCTTGTATTTTTGTTTTTGATATGAGTTGGATTAGCGATTTATAGAGAATTAGACTTGTGGTCTTACTGTTTGCGTTTGCTCCTAATACTGATTTGGTTTTGTATTTTCATGATGAAAAAAGAAAATCGCACGCTTAGTTACAACATATGACTTCTTCTAAACTTTCTAAATTAAATATAATTTTTATAGGCTTATTAGTTATAAACGGTTATTGTTGCAAATGACCCTTTTGGTATTGTGTAAAAATTTAAGGACAATTTATCTTATTTGAACAATAAAATTTTGAAAGGGTTATCTTAGGTATTTGTTTTTCTTAAATTACTTTTGAGTAAAAAAAGTTAGTGTTCCTAATAAAAAGAAATTAGTATTGATTTTTACCAGATTCCCTAAAATAAATAATTGCTGAAAGTGTGATTTAAATTGGCAAATCTAATATAAAGTGGTTTAGATCATTTTATGATTCTGTGGTCCTCTAGTTTATTTTCAACTTAGGATGTTATCAAGATAACGTTCACATGTTCCTTTTAAAAATTTTGTTTTTTCCGTTTATTTATTTTTTCTCACACAAAATTATGTTTTTATGAAAAGAGAGTGGACAAAAGATTCACGAAATTTGGACTTTGATTCTCCAAATCTCATCTTTCTTTAAATAAGCATATACATATCTTCTAGTTTATGCCATTGAACGTCATGCATAACGAAATTCACAGATAAAACAAAAGACTTACTAAACCCATAAATATAATTATTTTATTTGTCAATTGACTATATATTTTTTTATTTTTTTTGTCTAAATATATTTTTATTTTAGTTTCGAATTTAAGTATCGGTTAGAGAAGGACTAAATTAAACATACCCTAAAGATTATAGACCTAGGTTCGAAAATTTTAATCAATAGATGTTTAAGCGTATATATTCATCCAATCTGATGTGAGGCGAGAACCGAACTGCTTATGGTAGCTTGGACCAGACCATAAAAGATTGACACAATGTTGAGATTGTCCCCATGCTCGGGTTCGAGCTCATGCTGAGAGTCTATTTCGCAACCGCAAGCCAAGTAACAAATGCATTTGTACCTTGTTTAGTTGTTTCAACCGTACGGCGCTGCTTCAACTAGCCAAGTACCAAGTGTACTTAATGTTTTGATGAAATCAGCCACTAATATTCGTAGTTTCAAAAGCTTTCCTCCAAATCAAAGAACCCGTATAGAGCCATCCCAAAGAGAGCTTCACATTTTTTAAAACATGTTCAAAATAACGAACTTTGTTTACTTACATCAGTTTGAATCAGATTTACTCACCAATTTTTGCTCTAATGTCCAAGAATGGGAAAGAGAACCTCAAAACAATTTTTGTATATGGGATTCTATAATTCAATTATCTTAACCCTTTTTAATTCTTCTAAAATGATAATAATTTCTCAAACACAGGGACACTTACTATTGATGTACTACAAACACTAAATAGACGTAACAAGGAAATGGGGCCCGTTGGAGCAACATCAAAATTGATTTTAGCATAAAAATATTTAAATCGAAAGACCTAGCCTATGTTTTGTGATGGACTTAGAATTGGAAACTGTGGATTTTTATTATTTTACTCATGTCTCTATCCTTCATACTATTTTCAACCCGATTTTTACTATTACAGTAACTTCAAAAATGATCTATCAACAAATTAGGGTTTAATAATTAATTAGTACGATATCGATTTCCTTCTCTCTTTTTGTGGTGGTTGAATCTCACAGTAAAACTAAGTAAATTTTTAAGGGTTGTAAAGTTCTGCGGGAATCTATCAAACGTAAAGATCTCAAGAGAGGTTTTTATTAACCTGTTAGAAAGCTAGTTCAGAATACAAGGGTTTGTCAAATAAATTCTCCATCTCCCTTTGGGTGAGTACAATGAGCTATATATAAGAATTCTAGATAAAACGGGTTAGCTAATAAAATGGGTTTGGCCCACTACCCAATATATCTAATTTAGACACATTATTTCATTAAACCCATTTTGCTTATGGGTTTAATGTTATTTTGGGCCTAGATTCAGACTGGGCATTTGAAGACCTGCTTTGATTTCGTCGAATGTTGCGAAGTTGATCTCGACGCCATATCGATTTCATAGGGGTGAAATCCGACCCCTACAGTTAGTCCCCAGCTTGGCAATATCGAGTTATGATGATGCCTAAAAGTTACAGAAGTCTGAGATCGATGTGTTAGACTGCGAAGTTGCCAGGCGTGGACGTCTTATCACCGAACTCGGAAAGTTTCAGGTTATTTCGCGTTGAGCTGATGTCTGCGTGTTTTCCTGGGTTTGTTTTCTTTTTCTTTTTCTTAGAAGACTGAGGAGGTTGATGGTCTTTTGTGTTAGCGAGCTTTGAGGCCTGTTGGAAAGTGATTTTAGGAAATTCTCCGAGTATAAATAAATCTGCTTCTTTGGAGTTATTTTCTACCAATTCGCTTTCTCCTAAGCAAAAGGTAAAAAATCTTCTCCCTTTCTGCCTCCTTATTTTATTATGATTTTTTATAGGTTTATGATTTTATTTTTGTCGTCACGCCGCCGTCACCTCCTCTCGATATTTTCTCGACCTAGCTCGACCTCCGGCGGAAGCTTAACCGCGGAAGAGACGAGACAGGAAGATCCGGCAAGTCCTCCGGCAGGCTCGACGTCACGACGATAACAAGGTGAGAGAGAGATCCGGCTTGCTTAACGATGGGAGAGGCGATGTTCGTTGATGGTTCCGGTGGGGCGACGTTCGTTGCGGCGAGGCGACGTTTGTGGACTGCTAGGTAAGACGAGGCGACAATGAGATCGTTCGAGAAAAACAGCGATTTGTGATCTCACGAGTTGACTCGCGAGTCAACTCGGTCAATGAGTTTTTTTTATCTCAGTGATTCGACGATTCGGCGACTCAGTGGTTTGACGACTCGGCGACTCAGCGATTCGATGATTTGGTGACTTAGTGACTCAATGACTTGGCGCAACGACTCAATGACTTGGCAATAACGCTGGCTTCGTGGAGCGACACTGACTCAGATCATTGCTCTTTCGTGCAGCGGAGAGGTGAATAGAAAAGAATGGTTTACGACTCTATGGACTCGCAGCTTGATCGTTCGCGCGACGAGGATAGCAATGAGACTATTTCAGACTTAGATGATTCTGGAGATATGGTCAATGACCCTTGCTTCTTGGAAGAAGGATGATTCTTTCTCTGGAGCTCGACACTGGTTGTTCGACAAGGCCGACCTCCTCTAATGCTATAGTCATGGTTGGAGAGGTTCGCGATGAGATTATGGTTTTACCAGCTGCCATGAGGCGAGCGTGATCAACGGAGCTTGGGTCACGCAGTGGAGGTGGCGACGGTGCCGCATGGTGGATTGGAGCTCGATCGGCGAGGTGACGCGACAGCAACGAGGTGACGCGATGGCAACAAGGTGAAATTGAGCTCGATCAGAAGGTGACATCGGCGACGAGGTGACGCGATGGCGATGAGGTGATCTGATGGCCATGAGGTGATGCGATGGCAACGAGGTGAAGTGGAGCTCGATCGGAATGTGACATCGTCGAGGAGGTGATGTGACGGCGACGAAGTGATGCGATGGCAACGAAGTGATGCGATGGCAACAAGGTGAGGTTAGTGAAAGTGATGCGATGACATGACGAAGCTTGATCGATGAGACGACAAGGCAAAGATTGATCGATGCGATGACGAGGCGAAGTTTGGCTAATGCGACGACGAGGTAAAGCTTAATTGACGCGACGGCGAGGCAAAACTTGATCGATGTGACGGTGCAGCAAAGTTTGATCGATACAACGTGAAGCAAATTCAGTGAAGGTGACGCAACGGCTATGCGAAACTTGATCGATGCGACGGCGAGGTAAAGATGATGGCATCACAAGGTGAATTACGACCAGGTCCCATGATGTCGACTTTGATGAGGTGATTGATTGATGACGCAAAGTCGACGAGGTGATTGACAAAAGTAATTCGGACTCATCATGGAGTGGAGAGACCCGAAAATAAGTTGAATCTGAAGACATTTGGCGACGAAGTGATGATGCAACGAAGCGAGATTGATTTGTGGATCTGATGCCGAGGTGGACTCGTGTTGATGACGAAGTGATCGTGTTTACCTGAAGCCAAGGTGGACTTGTGACTGTTTTAAGAAGCAGAAAAGGGACGCAGAGGATCGCGTTGCTATACTTAAAGCTGCTGTAAAGAAAATCGAGAATAGGCAGGAGGAAGCGTATTCAGGAGGAAGTCTCTGACCATACCACCCGCTTAGATGTTGCTACTAAGTTTCAAGATGCAGGTATGCAGCGGGCTGTTGATGAAGCGAAGCACGAACTGGTGGCGAAGTACGAGATAAGGACCGACCATACTAGAGAGAAGATCAAAGTGATCAATGGCCAGCTGAGGATTGACATAATTGATCTTACTGAAGTTCGGAGTAACATTGAGTTCGTAAAGTTTCTTTAGACTGACAAGTCACCTGATCTTGGTGAAGAGCTAGTTGACCTTGAGAAGCAGGAGGCGGACCTATCACTCGTAGATGAGGTGTTTTCTAAGCATATGCACGATCTCTGAGGGATCCTTAGGGATTCGCCAGTTAACACGACCGATGATCGAGCTGAGGAATTGAACGCTGATGTCGTTGAAGAGGAGGCTGACTTGGATTCGAGTTCTTATGATTCGTCAAGCGATGATGACTTGTCAAATTCTGCGGTGATGATTTAAGCAGGCTGTCAAGATTGCTGACGACGTTGAGAAGACCGCGCCTTAGTTTTTGATTTTGTTTCATCTGGGATTGTGTTTATCCTTGTGTTTGGATTTATCATTGTTTTTTAGATGGAATTTATGAAAATAGCTTTTATGATTCTTGTTCTTGTCTTTCGGATGGACCGTTTTATTGCTAAGTCTTTCGTCCGTGACGCTGATGCGCTGGTGGGCCTGGCTGCTCATTAGTAAGCCAAATGATTTGTTTATATTTACTATCTTTGATGCAAGGATAGTTTATCGGCGAGTCTGTGTCGTTGCAGCCGCTCCTAGAATGACCGTGTTATTGCGTAATGATCAACAATTAAGTTGTTGGGTTTTGACCAGTCAGATGCGTGCTAGGTTTTTGAGATGAACATTCTGGTTTACGAATATATTCCCGTGAACAAGTCCGCTCCAGCAATGAACACAAGATTTTGACCAACTAGATATGTGCTGGGTTTCTGAGTTGAACATTCTAGTTTACGGATATGTTCCCGTGAACATATCCGCTCCAGTAATGAACACTGAATTTATATAGCGTACTTTAATCTGTTGGGGATGTAGAGTTCATTACTATGGCCAACAGCAATGGTGTGATGAAGAAAAGTCTGTTTTAGAAAAGACTTTGAATGAATTTGCAAGTAAAAACTTGGCTTTTGAAAGTTGATTTTGTCAAATTTGTAAGTGAACACTTGGCATTTTTTTTTAGATTTGCGAGTAAACACTTGGCTTTTGATATGTTTGCAAGTAAACTTGGCTTTTGATAAGTTTACAAGTAAACACTTGGCTTTTGATAAGTTTGCAAGTAAACACTTGGCTTTTGATTGATTGAAAATGGAAAGCCGTGTACAAAGAGGGGAGTATACGAGTATACATACCCATTTTCCCCCTTTTTAAGGAGGAAGACAATTGTACCCATTCGAAAATGGTTTGTCTACGTACCCTTTGCAGAGATCAAGCCGTCTCATAGTTCAAGTGAAGTAATCTAATTATAATACTTCTGCAAGTGCATCGCGTTCCATGATCACGGTACCAGAATGTTTGCCATGTTGGTGAGCCCATATACTCTTAGTTTGATGAATTTTGTTATTTTGTAAGGTCTTTTCCAGTTTGCTCCGAGTTTTTCGGCGTTTCGTTCATCTGTATTCTAGAAGACGTTTCGGAGGACCAAGTCTCCTTCGTGAAATGGGCCAGCGCGAACGTTAGAGTTGTAGTATCTGGCTGCGGCGTATCGATAGTTTGTTATTTTGTTCAACGTTGTCTCGACTTGACGAGCTTTGATTGTAGTGACGTTAAGGCACGTTGTAAGCTATGTAATGCCCTCATTAGTGCTTCTAATCTCTTGTTCAAAACTCTTCCAAATACAAGCACAATTGTGCTCGAGAGTTTGGATATATCTCGCGTTGCTTTGGATGTCTTGGGTGTTAAACCTGTGCATCTGGGACTGCGCAACCCTTAAGTCAGAGGCGGCGCACTCTAGCTGTGCATGCATCTTGGCCATCTCGTCGTTCTGTTGGAGCAGGGCCTTGCGTTCCTGTTCGAGCTCGAACTGCTTGGTCCAGTATAGATTTCCTTATTCGTTAGCGATATCTTGGTCGCGCTGTTCCGACGAGCCTGGGATATGTCTCTCTCTCCAGGTGCGCTACGATTTTTTGAGGTACGTGTTCTGCGGGGATTATCGTCTATGCATACCATTCGCGCGATCCCTCTTGAAGCAACATGGCGTTCCTGCGCGATCCCTTCTGAAGCAACTTGGCGTTCCTACGCGATCCCTTCTGAAGCAGCTTGGCATTCCTGCGCGATCCATCCTAGAATAGCTGGTCATGTGTCCGTTGTTCCGTTGGCTCGTTCTGGAGTTGGATCCGCCGTTCGCAGTGACGGTGGTAGTGGCAAGTCACTTCTGTTTCTCCGTGCAGTGCGCAACGTCGAGAAGCTGAGGTCGTGCGGGGTTAACCCCCCAAGTGTTAGTCGCGCTTTGTCCTTCTTGTGCGCCTTACTTGGTTTTGTGAAAACCTTCAGCTTGTCCTCCTGCTCCGCTGACTTCTTGAGAAGCGTCTTCAAGATGTCCTTCAGTTCATCCAAGGCTGCCGGATCATCGCGGTGACGTTGATAGCGTCATCGCCTGCCTGGCTGCTCCTGGTGCCCGTGTCGTCTGGCTGCGATGCCGAAGAGTCCTCGCTGCTGCTGCTTCCACAGTTGTTGCCGCCGCTGCTAGCAGTAGCGAGGAAGTCCAGTCGGCTTATCACCGTGTTGTTGAAGATATCCTGCTATTTTGATTTTTTAAGAATTTCATCGAACATGTTCTTTATGTGAGCCAGAGGGTCGAAATTTTCTTCCGTGGCTGGCGGCGTTTGTATTTGCGTAGATCCGCCCGCCGCAGTGTTCTTCTCTTCGGGTTTGTCCGCTGCGGTGTCTTTTGCTATAGATCCGTCCGCGACAATTTCCCTCGGGTTGCTGTCGATGTTGTCTTTGTTGATGGTCATCTCTTCTGATCTCGGCGCAGTGGTGTTTTTTGAGTAAGATGCTTTACTTTCTCGTTAGATGGCTCCAAATTGTGGAGGTTGAATCTCACAATAAAACTAAGTAACTTTTTAAGATTTGTAAAGTTCTGCGGGAAGCTACCAAACGTAAAGATCTGAAGAGAGGTTTTCATTAAGCTGTTAGAAAGCTGTTTCAGAATACAAGTGTTTGTCAAACGAATTCTCCATCCTCCTTTGGATGAGTACAATGAGTTATATATAGAACTTCTATGTAAAATGGACCAAATAATAAAATGGGTTTGACTCACTAAACAATATATCAAATTTAGGTATATTATTTCATTAAATCCATTTTGCTTCTAGATTCAAACTGGGTCTTTGTAGACTTGCTTTGATTTCGTCGAACGTTGTGTTGTTGATCTTATCGCCATATCGATCTCATAGGCGGTGAAATCCGACCCTTTACAATTGTTTTTGTTGACAACCATTTCTCTGAACTTTGTATTAAATATTATGATTCATGCATTATTAATAGTTTCTTTATATACATAAACATTTTTTTAACATATTCGACCTTTTCCAATCGATGAATGTTATTATTCTGGACAATACCTACGTACAGTTTATGTTTATGCATGCAGTTAAAACTACTCAAACGTATACATCTAATTTATATTCAAACTCTTGTTATAGTCTTATCTTTTTTCACAACAACTTTTTTTTTTTGTTGCGACCAACAACTCTAGTTATATGGTCTGGAACACTATATATATAGATTGTATATAGTCCGGTCCAATCTAATAATATCTAATATATATTCAATTATTCGAATAATAGATCAACATAACAAGTCGACTTCAAAACAAACAAAAAGACATGATAATAAGTCTATAAGCTAAGAACGGTAGTAACAATTAAGATTGTAATCGAACCAATGAAAAAAGAGTAATTACAAAAATGTCATTTTTAGGTGGATATTTGCAAGAATACCATTTAGGGGTGTCTATTTGCAAAAATGTCACTAATTATAGATTTATAAAACATATATTTTAAAATTCTAAAATCTAAAAAATGTTTTGACCCCTAAAACTCTCTAATCCCTCATAACTAAATTATAATAAAAGATAATTAACCCAAACATAAAAGATATAAAGAAAAAATAATTTTGAAAAAATGGCATTTTTGTAAAGATTTAAAAAGTATGGTAATTTTATAAAATGACACTTAAAAAATGGTATTTTTAAAAAATTTTCACGAAAAAAAGAAAGAAAATGGTGATAAAATCGTTTGGTTGGGGTGTAAAATAATACTGAATTATGAAAAAAATTTGGTTATAAGATGTCTAGCGAATTTCACTTCTTTTTAAGTAATCTCTCAAAACAAATCTTTATTGTCACCAGCTGGTGTCATACTTTTGTGATAAATATATGATAAATTTTAAAAAAGTCACTTTTCAAATATTATTTTACAAAAATATCATATTTTTGAAATCTTTACAAAAATATCATTTTTCAAAATAATTTTTTTTATATTATTTATGTTTAGATTAATTATATTCTATTAAAATTTAGTTTTGAGTGTTTCAAAGGTTTTAGGTGTCAAAACATTTTTTAAAATTTAGAATTTTAAAATATAAACTTTATAAATCTATAATTAGTGACATTTTTATAAATGGACACTCCTAAATAGTATTTTTGCTAATATGCACATAAAAAATGATATATTTGTAATTACCCCTAAATATATAATGGGATTGCTATTGCTAAATGTTGGTTTTTGTCACCTAAATTTGGCAAGAATCTCATATTAATTGAAAAAAAAAAGTTTGATGTAAGGTAAATTTCGGTTAGGTGCCCAAGACAGCTGAATCCCGACCTTGCTACTTATATTATTATATTTTAGTTGCTCGCTTTTTATAATAAAAACCAATCCATACCTAATTGATTATAGATTTTATCATGAGTAACTCTATGAAAATGGAGCACAGTATAATCACAATATGTACCAGCGCATTTAAATTTGAAAATCTACACATTTATGACAAAACATGGTGGGCCATTTCTTTTCAAGTCTACACATATGTCCATCGTATTACAAAGAACCGTACTTTATTTAATAAACTAGAGATTGTCTAAACATTGAGTGGATTTAAAAATTAATATGGTAAAATATGTAACAATTCTAGGTTATTTATGTATTTAATATTTTAAAAAATTATTATTGTAGTATATAATTATCTATGTTAGAAAAATAATCATTTAGAACAAATTGTTGGACATATATAATATTACATGTGAAAAAATAGTATGTTCATTAATAAAAATTAAAGCGTATGCATATGCAAGATATCTTTTTTTGCACAAATCCGCAACTTGTATTTCTTTATCAATATTCACTATAGATCCCTAAAAAATGATTGATCGTCTTTTTTCTTGCATCAAATACGTTTGTAATAAAAAAATTATTGATCAGACAAGTTGTAGTATGTTTTGCTTCTATCGAGAAATTTGCATTATCTCAACAGAGATGTTAAAATGCATCTTTGTGTTTTATTTTGTTAGAATCTTAAATTGTAAAGAAAGAATAATTGATATTTGATTTTTTTTTCTCTCAATCTTTCTATTGTTTTTCTGCGATTTTTATTTTTCAAATCGATTCGTTTGTGAATTATTATGTTTTTTTGGATTCACAATTTGTGGAGGAGTAAAGTTTCATTTCGAGAGTATTGGTTAGGAAATGATTGACAACTTTAACATTCTAACAATCTTAAAATTTTTAAAATCACTAATTAATTTTCTCACATTATTTTTTTGGTTAATGTTACGATTCTTTTTATTAAAATTTTTTGTAACTTTATTTTTCTGACTTTTTGTTTTAAAATAGTAGTTACCTATCTATAGTTTTAAATGTATTTATTATATAGTATATTACTGGATTTAATATATAAAATATATATTTTTCAAACCGTTAAAAATTTACAAAACACATTTAATTTAAAATTATAATTTTTGGTGTACATCAAAGAAAAAAACTGAAATTGGTCATTCTTAAGTGACACTTTATTTTTTTCAATAAATAAATAAAAAAAGAAATATCAAAAGAATAGGTGACATATGGCATGCTTCATGATTTGAGTTTAGAAAAAAATTAAAATATTATATAAGATTTGGATATCAATGGTGAAATTTGGTTTTTTATATGACTATGAAGTAAAATTCTTCTATTGGTATATTAAATTTCAGCCGAAATACTGTTTATAATGATAACCTTATGAGTCAACTAATTGTTAGTTCACAATGTATGTCCATCTATTTTATAAAAATTAATTAATTTTTCATTTATTGTTGTTGAATATATCCTGTAGTCAATACACTAATATTTATTACTTTTTTTTGTCATAACAATGTGCAATCCATTTAGTATAATTCGTGTATCGATTTTTTTTAATAGATTTAAAACATGACACTCATGTTTGTTTGACAATTAACAATTTTATATGAACATCATGATTATCGAGTAATTATCATCTATAAAATTATGGTTCTTATTAGAATGCGAATTTATACAAAAACACATTGTTTTTCTTTTTTTATAACTTTAAAATTCAGAGTTAAACTTTAATCTTCACTTGTACGGAGCGTTTAGTCTATTTGAACCAACTCTCGGAATACCAATCCCACCACATCCTTGATTACAAAAAAAAAATGTAAATTTACTTGATTTTTTGTATAATCCGAGTGAGCCCTACATCATGATTTTTTTGTTACTTAAACGCCTACATTTGTGAATCAAACAGAACACTGTGATATTCGATGATTTTTGACAAAAAAAAAAGAAGGTTTATTTGTATACTAACTAAGAACAAAATTAAAATTTAATAACTAACTAAAAATTCTAAATTTATTGACTATAATTTTTTTTATTAGTTATTAAGTTAAATTTTTTTTCTTAGTTATACTTGCTAATTTCTATAAAAAAAAACATAACACTGAGTAAAAATCCGTGTTGGTGTAATTCATTTCTTAGCGTGGACAAAAATGTCGTACCTTGTAACAAACGAAAACATTCGACCACACACCTGATTTTTTTTAGAGAAATTTAAAAAAAAATGCTATTTTTCAAATGTCACTTTACAAAAATGCTACATTTTTAAAAATATAATTTTTTAAAAGTTATTTTTTCTTTATATTATTTATGTTTTGGTTAATTATGTTCTATTAGGATATAGTTACGAGGGTTTAGGAGGTTTTAGGGGTCAAAACATTTTTTAGGATTTAGAATTTTAAGATATAGGTTTTATGAATCTATAATTAGTGATATTTTTCCAAATGGACACCCCTAACTAACATTTTTGTAAATACATCTGATTTTTTTATTCTCATATTTAATTTTATATAGAATTCAAAATAAATTGTTTTCGGTTCAAAATATAATATTTTTCTTTAGAGAAAAAAGTTAAATCTTCAATTTCGATGTCTAATTTTCGTTTTTGTTTTAATATGGCTAAATTGTTACGTTACAGAAATAAAATATATAATTAATTAATAAGTGGTGCACATGGTATATGGCAGTTAGGGCCATAACCTCAGCTTGTGTAAAGTTTTGTCCCCACCAAAATAATACGGAAAGATATTTGTGACTTTGACAAAATATATAAAATATAATAAATACTTACAAGTATTAATTAATTGGTTTTAATAATTGTAACAAACCCGTATGGAGATACCCATATCCTAATCTTAATTATTTAATATTGCTTATTTTATTTTGTTGTGAGAGCCGACATTTCAATACTTATCCCTACGTTTCCCCAAATGGAAAGTTATTCTTAATACTCACCAATTCAATGATTAGTGTCTGTGCCACG
Organism: Arabis hirsuta; assembly: GCA_964056655.1. NCBI lineage: Eukaryota > Viridiplantae > Streptophyta > Magnoliopsida > Brassicales > Brassicaceae > Arabis > Arabis hirsuta. Next base: position 21,873,473 of record OZ053313.1, on the reverse strand, counting down.
CCTTAAACAATATTTAGAAAGTGTAACGATTATATACATATTTAGTTGTTGGTGAGAGCCAATAAAATAGATCTTATTATAGAATATTGCATTCGATGATGTGATATAATATTAATTAGATCTAACTTTAGTATGAATTGGACTAATTTTCTTTAAGTAAAGAAGGTATATGCTTGTTTGTACTTGATAAATAGGAATAATTGAAAACTAGGCATATATACCAAAAATGGGTTATCGGAATAAATCCATGAGAACGACATAGATTAAAAAGGAATTTCGTGTTATTAAAATGCTAATAAAAACATGATAGCTAATCATTTGAAATATAATATCATTTATTTTCTCTTTTCTTTACTTTCGACGCAATCCAAGTTTTAAGATGGTGGTTTAACACGTACTTAGTGCTATAGTTCGTACTAATGATTTCACATTTGTAGAATTCGTAGAGATTCGAAAATAAGTACACCTACGACTACGTCTTACTTTGGTGGTGCAAATTAAATTAAGAAACAAACTACGTTTAAAGCTAAGAAACCAAATGAACATATTAATTACTAATATGTTTTAACAAAGTTTATTAATGTTTGGGCAAATCACCACCATGACCTTTTTTTTTTAATCTTTATGCTTCTTCATTCGAAACAAGATCACCACATAATAAAAAAATGTACTCGCAATGTCATCAGTATTATTCCTCATCAATCGATCGAGACACAGACACCGTTGTGGTAACTAACATTAAATTAAAACATGAAAAATTAAACTAATAATACAAAAAACAACAACACACAACCCACTAAAGATTTTTAATTAATACTACTATTAATAGAAGTCATTAATGATAATAATACGAGTTTTGCTTACTCTAAAGCTAAAGCTTAAGCTTTCCTTATTGAAAATCAAACTCTCTGAGCTTACTTTTCACGACGACGACGATCCATTCACG